>QVTF01021681.1:2007500-2313947 GCA_003573665.1 Oxygymnocypris stewartii | reverse complement strand
GCCCTGCCACCTGTCCTGTCTCCATGTCCCTTGAGCTCCCACCCCCCTTCTATCTGTCAGACCTGTGTCCCCATGTCTTGTGTCTCCCTTCCTCTTGTGCCCATATATGGTCCTTTCTGTTTCCTGTTCATTATTAGTTCAGTTAGTCTCAGCCGTGTGTCTTGTTAGTTCTGTCTATTTATAGTCTGTTCTGCCCCATGTTTCCTGTCGGTTGTTAAAAGTAATTCCAACGTTCTCTGTATACCCTAATTGTAGTAAAGTCTTCTCTTTTGTGAAACTCCTCATCTCCTCGTTCATGGCTCCCTGAGTGTTGTGACACTATCATGCTAAAGTATTTAATTAAAATTTTAAATGGAGTGTTTTTTATTACTACATTCAAAGTGAATACATTTAAATGCACTTAATTGCATCTACATCATTACAAATATGTAATTACAAATATATTAAAATATATGACATATACATGTCAATAGAAATTATATTCAATTATATAGTAGTTTACCATAAACTCTTGTCAGCATTCACTGTACTTTAATCATGGAATTACATATAAATAATATTTAAGTAAAACATATCTTAAGTTCAATTAACTGCATTTAATATAAATGAAAACTTGTATAATACATTATAGTTTAGTTATATTATATATTTTCATTTAATATTCATTTAGTTCTCACTTTATATGTATATAAGTGTATGTTTTCATAAGGGACAAAATAAATCAAGCCATGTTAGAGTCAATGTTCTCTCACATTGTTATCTTAGATATTTGGACTCCTTTATGTCCTTTTATGTTTTGATGAAAATATGGTGCTGCTACAATGAACTAGTCTTGTAAGCCTTGTAATGACCTTCTGGAGTACATAAAACACAAAAATAAACATACACAACTTAAAATGGTCTAATAAAATGGACAAATCTCCAGCACAAGATAAAGACTGAAAACAAATTTGGGTTCATAAGTGTATTTGTGTGTTTTTCTTTCTTTTTTTTTTTTTGCATCTCTGTTCAGTATCGAACTCCAGTGGTACTTTATGTGCTAATTTAGAGTATCCAGCATGAAATATATGTGAACACTCAACGTTGTTTCTCTGCTTCTTATTGACCCCAGCCCTTGAGGCACTCCACCCTCTAGTGAAAAGCTTGTCAGGAATCACTCTCCCCTTTCAGGGTAAAGTAGAGCACACAGCCTGTCATCCCTCTCTAGGATGTTCAACTGGCGTTTTCACTCTCTAGGGTTTACCTCTGCCAGTAAACAATTCCACTCACCACACCCTGAGCCCATAACACCACCTCCTGCCAAGTGATTGCCACCCTCTCTCTAATATTGACCCTTTTTCGCTCTTATTCCCCAGACTGGTCATTTGCAATTCTCTCTGCCTGACCTTTGATGCTGGATATGGCTACACTAACTGTGTGATTTGCAGTTAATTACACCGAGGCATTTACAAGGGGCAGACCTGCAAAACCAGGACTGGCTAAAGTCCGGCCCAAATCCATCACTCAAAGCATTGAGCTCTGCCAAGCACAGCTAGATCCAGTTTTCTTATCCAGCAGCTAGCAGGCCGATGTCTGGCCATGCCAGAACACTCTCTAACCCAGACTGTTTTTCATCGAGTACAGTATAAAGGATTTATGAGGATCCAGAGCCAATAATCAATAACTGACCTTGCCAAAAAAAAGAATGAAAAAAAAAATCAGAGGACAAAAAAATACTTTCATGCCAAGCCCCAAAAAGAGCAGCAGCTGTGCATTTTTGTGAATACATCTACACAAATCCATATGTATTGACGATTATTAATGGGATATCCTGAGTTCAGTACCAGTTAAACTCAACAGCAATGCCGGCATAATGTTGATAACCACAAAAAAATATTTTGACCCATCCATCTACAAAATAATAAAAACATAAATCAAGGTTATACGGTGAGGTACTTATAATGGATCTAAATTAGGCTGACCATATTCATACATGTCCTGGCTGGGATTTCTAAATTGCCTAAAATGTCCAGGTTTGGAATTGTTTTTCTATTGGTTTGCTCTCTACTGTCCTCCTACATTATATGTAAGTGTATTTGCATTGCTTTGACCGTTGTCTGTAGATCCCGCCTTCTCGCGGGCCATGATTGGCCAGTTTTTTATAATGGCTGCACGTTATTGGTCAAACCACTTTCAGTCATTACGTTCAGCAAGTGTGAAAACAATAGGAAAAAAATCCAAACCTGGACATTTTAGGCAAATTAGAAATTCTGGCCAGGACATGTCCATGAAAACTAAGATGTATTGTCACCCTATCATGAGTCCAATTTTTGGAAAGTACACTAAAAACTGCTGGGTAAAATATGGATGAACCATATGGGTTGTTAACTGGGTTGTTTAGACCCAGTGGTTGGGTTACTGCCCAGAAGGTTGGGTTAAACATTTAGCCGAACTCTTGGTTGAAAACAACCCAGCATGTGTTCTGTCCAATTTTTACCAAGCACTGGATTGTATTTAACCCAGGATTTTTGTGTAAAAATTGAAAAATGTACAGTCAGATTTGTAAATGTATTATTGAATACACTTTCATTATTTTTTTTCATCTATTAAAACCAGTCTTTTTATTGTTACTAAGGCTAATATGTTAATTGAAAATAATTACATAATATAAAATAATGATATATTCTATGAATTATGAAATATTACAAGAAACTGTAAAGTTGTCCTTGTCATTTGGTCGTTTATATTATTATAAAATTGTATATTTTAATAATTTACGCAGAACATGTTACTAATGTTGCTATTTTATCCATATTGAAATCATGTTAACACACATTGTTTACATTGTGTGGCTCTATTTTTGAAACGGTGGGTATTTAAACATTTATGAATTGGCCCGCTCTTCTTCAGTTGTAAGTGCATCAATGTAACATAGATATCTTACATTTTTCTAATTAAAAAATTGCAGTAAATTTCAATATTTTACCAAGAGGTGTTGTTTATTAATCTTAACATGTGTTGAACCTGTTGTATTCCTTTAACATTTAACTTTGTGATGTTGTCTTAAATAATAAACTGCCTCCAAAACTCTTTGAATATTGGGACGGACAGAGACCCTTGTGAATGTCAGACACAGTCATTGTTGTTTGTTTGAGGGTTTGCAGGTGGTTTGGGTAAAATAATGAGATTATTGTTCGTTGGCACCCTCCAATCAGTGAGACCATTTGCATATGCATTCTATTTGCATAAGTGATGCATAATATGTAATGATATTTCACAGCTGTCTTAACAGATTACTGAAGTAGCAGGAAACAAGTTTCTCCTAAGGCAAGGCGGACTGTGTATTTCCTATCATTCAGCATAAATTCTTGAGTACACTTTGAATTAATCAGTGTAAAATGATGGTACTTTCTGAATTGTGATATTTGTAGTTGTAATGAGATCATAGCTAAACATGATTATTTATGATTTAATGAGTGTTTGTCCATCTTCAGATGTTCTGCTGATTCATATGCTTCTTATTCGAGTATCTTAAGATCAGCAAAAATTAAAATGGAAATAGTTTAAAGCCCTGACATTTCTAAATAGGAAGTAAGGACATTTCAAAATCAGCCTCTGGAAATTAGCTTAACCACATGCGAGATGCATATTTATTAGTATGCATGAGTAAATGCTGCATGAGCCAGACCACTGATGTCAACAAACTTCTATCATCAAACTGAGTTCAAAAGGCTAGATATCAGACATTCGGCCTTTCATTTGGCTCACATATTTGACATATGGTTTTGAAACAAAATGTGTCACACAAGCAGACATTATCAGAATTGCAATACATATATCCTGATATTAATGCCCGGGAAATATAAAAAATCCCTTTGATTGATACTTGAAATGGTTGGGAAAATATTACAGAGCTTTCAGCACAGGAAGACAGACAGATTCATTATGAAAACATACATGAACGTAGAACACAGTTTTTGCTGACATTTGTGAAGTCATATCACTGTGTTATTTTCATCTAGGGACTGTTATAATACCAATAAATATATTAAGAATTACAGCTTTTCATGAACACTTTTGGACCACATGTTTTGTTGTCGAGATCTGTTGCAGCTTTTTCGTGGATCACAATTTTACTTTATGAAGAAGTTCATCACTGCAATGTCAGACAAAATATTTCAGAAATGTATACTTACTAAAATTATACTTACCCTCAGGCTATCCAATATGTAGATGAGTTTGTTTCTTCAGCAGAAATTTAGCATTACATCACTTACCCACCAATGGATCCTCTTTAGTGAATGGGTGCCTTCAGAATAATCCACAAGTAATAAGTAAGATCCATGTTTGTAAATCCACAATTAAGGGTGTTTTCACACCTGAGTCCTCTTTAAAACCAGACCCATTTAAGTGGACCAAGAGGTGGACCAAGTGAAAAAAGACCCAGTTTTCTTTACATTCACACTGTTCCTGAAAAAGGACTCATATCCTTTTTTGATCCACTTAAGCAGTTATGGTGTCTCAGACCTCTTTGTGTTCAGACTGTTGCTTTTTTAGATCTAGTCCAGTTCAGTGTTTGATGGCTGACTCCATGGACATACAAATACTGTTGAATGAGCTTACCTTTAGAAAATTCCTCTAAGTTTATCTTTTGCACAAAGATACAAAAATAGTTTTCTACACCTTTGTAAATATGTTTATTTTAAATTGTTTTCTAATTTTACATTTTGCATTTAGCAGATGCTTTTATCCAAAGCGACTTACATTGCATTCAATTTACGGTTTCTACATTTTATCAGCTCTTGCTTTCCCTGGGAATCGAACCCATGATCTTGGCATTGCTAGCGCCATGCTCTACCAGTTGAGCTACAGGAAAGCGCAATTATTTACATTTATAGCACAAGGCATTGATGACATTACGATAGGACAAATAAAGCAAATAAAATATAATAAACGGCTTAAAATGTTCCAGGCATACAGTAGTATCCTTAAAAGTAGCATTAAAGTAAGATGTGGAATAATCAAATGTAAAAAATAAAACAGTATATTATCATATGAATAATATAGATTCTAGTGATTCTCATATTTGGCTGCTGGACTAGAACTATACTGTGATGCATAGATCAGTATATTGATACACATGCGATTTCTTTCCCAAATGTTTACATTTGATTGAGAAAAAAACAACTATGTTGTGAACCATGGGTATTTTTTAAAGTTTAAACACAATATAAAGATAACGTCTAGGTTACGTACGTAACCCCTGTTCCCTGATGGAGGGAACGGAGATGTTTTGTCGTGACGATATAGGGGGATTTACCTGGAGGCCCCGATCATCTCTGACTTTAAGAGAAAACGCCAATGAAATTGGCTAGTGGATTTTGCATACCTGAGCCACTCCCCGTGCATACGGGTATAAAAGGGCGACAGGTGCATCCACTCATTAAGTTTTACGCTGAGGAGCCGAGAACAAGTCCCTGGCAACCAGTGATGGTTCAAGATTGTGGCATGGGGACATAACGTCTCCATTCTCTCCATCAGGGAACGGGGGTTACATACATAACCTAGACGTTCCCTATCTGTCGGTCACTACGAGTTATGTCATGACGACATAGGGGTCCTATGGAAAGCGCCACAAGCTGAACCCCGTCACAACCTTGTGGCATGCATATGTTGACAAGCGAGCGTGTGACAGACAAATGCCATGCAAGAGGTTGCAACCTTCCCACCGCCCCAGCGCAAATTCGCTAACCTTGGTGCCCACAGCGACCACCGAGTACATCGTTGCTGGAGATAGCCAAGCCGCTGTTCCTTTGCCCACAGAAATTAGAAGGGATTTCGACCTTCAGTGAAAGACGGCTTCAAGTCTTTCCTCCTTGTTGTTACAAGCTGTAACGGCAGGGAAGCGAGCCTTCCGGAAAAGGGCGCTACGGAGGCCACATCCTGCCCAAAGGGAGGTAACATGTGGATACACTGATATGGACTGACCCAGGCTTGGGGCAGTACTACATACGACTGGATTCTGGGGCAGATCCTACCTAGGTGTAGGGAGGACAAATAAGAGCCGCGGTTGTGAGCCGCGCCCCGCTCCGAGAAACCAATCATCCAGCCGCGAGGGCTCGGGACTGGGCGGTCTGTTGACCTCCAGCCCGATACTCACGGCTGCCCGGGCAAGCATGACTTGTGTCCGGTGCGGCGGTGGCGACAACACCCGAGGGGGGCAGCCCCACAGCACCTTCATCCTCAGAGGACGTGAACCCATCCCCGATAGTGTGATTGACATCCTATCCACGGATGGCACACTGAATGAAATGCTGGGCACCCCGTGGGATGGACCAGCGAAATCACCCGGGAACCGGACGGGATGTTCGCTGCGTGAGGAGTAAGAGCTCCGTGGGGGCATGCCCGGCTGAGAGGCTCTTACTGTCACACTCAGATCTCCCAGAGCGCCAGCCGGTGGTTCTCTGCTCGAGCCAGAGAACCAAGCACGGGTGGCGGCAGAGGGTGCCAATCCTTTCAGAAAGGAAAGGCGAGATCGTAGCGAAATCATGCTCATACGCCCACAACAGGCGCATGAGTCATCTACGAACGCATGTTCAGCTTGTTGGAAGCCCAGACACTGAAGACAATGATCGTGTCTGTCATCTGCGGACAGGAAACGACCGCAACCAGAAGGACACGGACGGAACAGCATCTTGAAGAAGACGCGACCGTCCGTGATTTGCTCTTTTAGAATTTGCTAAAAGTTCCCAGGGGAATCGCTGCTGATAGGGACTCCGCTGACTGCACCATGATGCCAACAAGGAACAAATAAGAGATGAAAGGCTTGTGGAGATCAGCACACTTCTCATCCACTCGGCTCCGAAGCAAAAATCTAATGAGTGGATGCACCTGTCGCCCTTTTATACCCGTATGCACGGGGAGTGGCTCAGATAAGCAAAATCCACTAGCCAATTTCATTGGCGTTTTCTTTTAAAGTCAGAGATGATCGGGGCTTCCAGGTAAATCCCCCTATGTCGTCACGACATAACTCGTAGTGACCGACAGATAGGGAACTTAGTTTAACCAGGCTGGGATATGTGCGCTCGTATATCAAAAACTGGCCAGGTGTACAGCCACGTCTCTCTTATGCATTTTGGAAGCGGTTGAAATTAAAATAAACAAATGTACGTTGTGAGGGGATAATTTGTAGAGATCTACCAGAAGAAGCATTCATTATGAACAACTGATTTGTACTGAGACATCTGATGACCAAACTATATTGGAATTCGCAAATGGAAAAATTACATGAGCCCGGGCCGATTTGTGTTCAAATTGCACATTTTTAGCGAACCGTAACTTTAGCCGAAAGCGAATCATACTCAGACTACCTACCAAGATGGTCTCGGTTCAATTCACTTCTGAGGTGTCCGAGATTGTTTGGAGTGTTCACAAAAGGGCCAAAAATCACACGAACCACGCACATACCCCTGAAAAGGATCAAGTGTGAAAACACCCTAAGACATTTTTAACTTCTAAACTAAAATACAAGTCCTTAATCTATCCATAATATTGTTTTCTCCAGAGAAAAGTCTTGTCTGAATCAGGAGAGAAATATGCCCAGCTGAAGCACCATTTACATGTGAAAGCAGTTCTATACAGTTATGTTGGTGCATTTAATGTTAGAAGACAGTTTCACAGGAGGAAACATTATTACAGATTATGGACTTGTATTTTGGCCAGATGCGATGATTTACAGTATAGTTAAAATATCTTAATGATGGATTTGATTTGAACTAACATGCAGCTTTTTACTTCACAAGACTTTAATTGATGGACTGGAGTGGTGTGGATTTCTTGTGGGTTAGTGCTATGTTTTTATCATCTGTTTGGACTGTCATTCTGATGGCACCCATTGACTGCATATGATCGACTAGTAAGCAAGTTATGTAATGCTAAATTCTTCAAATCCGTTCTGATGAAGAAACAACTCATCTACATCTTGGACGGTCTGAGCGTGAATACAATTTAAGCAAATTTAAATTTTTGGGTGAACTATTCCTGTGTTTTTTACACACATTAATGCACACAAATCTGCTAGACATTGTTCAAAATCAACAGAAAAAAAAGTTATTCTGTCAGTCAACCTCAATAAAATAATCTGTATGTGGTTTGACAGGGAATCTAGGTTCGAAATAACATGAACATTCCCATTTGACCATCTTGTAATTATTTCATTTTAAATTCTTCCCACTCTGGAAAATTTGAGGGAGTGAGATTATATTTTCATTATAAATATTAAATTAATGAAAAGTTCGTAATGTATTCCTTCGGTTCACACATGTGGGTTAAGCGGTTTGTTTGTGTTTAGTGTGCCATAAGATGGCATATGTGTGGAGAGTAACTCAGCAGCCTACAAATCTTCCTAATGATTACCATGCATAAACCGCTAATGCAAAACTTCTCATGGGGAATTTCTGCAGCACAGCAGTGCTTGTATAACTGCGAGCACAGAGCTCATTATTTTATATAAAACCAGAGATGATGCCACACTTTCCAGGCCTAAGCACCGGCTGCAATTGCTTTCAACATGTGGAACAGAAACCCTGCTAAATTTCAAAATTGTCGCTTAGGAGACACGAGTATGCCATTAAATGACTTATTTAAATGGTTGAGAATTTGATAACATTTCAATAAAGGAAAAAGGCTGTGTTTGTCTAATGAAACAAAAACAACCAGGCAGAACTAATGCAATTACCCTTGAAATTGCTGTATTTGTTATTTGTATTTTTAGAAATAGAATAGAGTAGCTAGTTCCCCTCCGGGAACCTGGGCTGCGTCAGAAATGCTAGGGGAACGCTTCAGCAATGAGGTGACGTAATGACCAGAAGGCTTAAAAGCACGCGAGGTGCAACTGGTGTTAGCTTTTTGTCATTCAGCAAAGCTCTGTGTGTGTGTGTCAGTCACAATCTATGTTCTGTGAGTCTTATTTACTGTTTTTTGTCATTTTACAAGTCCAGCAACATAGAAAGCTCCCTTTTGTCTAAGCCGAGGCAAAGACAAAGGAGAATAAGGGCAAAAGCAGATCACGTTACATATTGTGTGTTCCATCCTGCCCACACTACATCAAACGAGCGGGGATATACACACAGTTTGTGCGTGGTCTGATTGGGAGTGAAGCATGCAGAGTCTGCTCTCAAGGGGGGCGACTGCCCGCATTGTGAAGGCTTCATCTGCGTACGCTTCCCTCCCGTAAAACTCTCTTTAAGGAGGGAGTTTTCACCAGCATTCCTCGCAGTGCCTGCCCAGCTTCCGCTGAAGCAGAGCGTTGGCTGTGCTTGTGGGAATCGCAGATGGATCAGATGGAGGGAATGAAGACGGGCGAGCCCCTGTCTTCTTCCTTTCCCATTAGATCCAGCGCCCCTCTCTGGAATTGTAAGCCCGTCCCGCTGCTCTTCCCCACCGGAGAAAGGGCGGGGATGATGTCGATGAGCTTTCGCAAAGCTTAAAGTGCCATAGAATGGAAAACTGTCTTTACCTTTGCATAGTTAAATAATAACTATTCTGTACATGGAAATGACATACAGTGAGCCTCAGACACCATAGTTTTCCTTCTATGTAAATCTCATGAGTAAAAAAGACCACTGAAAATCAGGTGAATCAGAACATACAGCAGCGAAAATGGCAGATCATGGAAATAAATGTAATGTTCCAGGCTGTGCAGGGGATGTGAAGTGCAGGGATGGGTTGGTGTCTTTATTCAGAAAAGCACGGAAAGCAAATAACGCGTTCTAATAAAATAATGCAAGCCACTAAAGGGACATGGTTAGCTCCTTGTTAGCTGTAGCCTGTTACGTACATAAGATTTCACTTACCACATAAACAGAGTAAGGAGAGATGAGGATGATGGTGAATGATTTACAGATCCTGATTACCACTGACAAGCGTCTGATCTTGTGAAATGCGTGGTAAGTACTGTTGCTCCATAATATAAACAGAGTTTGTTTGTGTCTCTTAAAAGTGAAACTAAAACGCGACCCACTGATGGTTCAAAAGCAGTTTCAATGCCTCGCATATTAATAATGGCTCCCTGATGCCCGCGTGTTATATACAGTATAATTAACCGACGATATAACTGCGAGAGAAAGTATTTAAATATATTTTTTCCTCCCTGTGTTACCTTCTATGAGTGACACTCTGAAACAGCCAATCAGAGCAGAGCTCAACATTAAGCAGCACTGTGAAACAAATTATTCATGACCCTGCCAAATAAGCCAATAACAGACCATTTCATTCTAGGGAGAAATAATAGGGGTTGTAAATGGACATGTAAAATCGTTTTCTGGAGATTTTTTTGCCCTTACCTAAGCCACATGCCTTCTATGTAGATATCAGAGAACAATTTAAAATGCTCTATCAATGCATTATATGGCCCCTTTAATGTTTGCAAAAGCATATTGTGAATTAATAAAAATAAAATAAAAATAAAAACATCTGGGTAGCAGAGCTAGCATTCACAGCTCTCTCGAGAAAAAAGGAGGGGCTGATCATGTTTTTCCCGCTGCAATGTTTTCTGCTCCCAGCGGGCACGCTCCGAGGTGTGTGTCCATCCCTGTGATCTCTCGGTCCGACCCCGCTACTGCTGGGGCACTGCGGCGATTGAGATCACAAGGATCTGGCGGACGGGTCTGCATTCTCCAGATCTAGTGCTCTCTCAGGGCGGAAGCCGGCGCTGCAGTTCTTTCCCCTTGAGTGAGAGCTCGCTAATCTGCAGCAATTTCTCTTCAGGGAGATTTTATATTGTTTTTATAGCCGAGGGCAACATGTGCATTACGGTCATTCTCGGATCATTATATGAATCTTTCTCATCAGACCGTGTTTACTTGTCTGGGTGTTTGCCTGCATTTAATTTTGAAGAATTAATTATGCATTTCATCTGACTATGAAAAGTTTATATATATAATATAGAGAAAGAGAGATATACAATAGATATACAATAATATATTATATATGGTATACAGGAGCCTCTTGGGATATTTTCTCGAATGAGAGCTAAATGTTTACCTCTCTTCCTCCGAGGAGGTTGAGGTGGTCAGCAGGGCCTGCTGGGCGGAGCAGCCCCAATCGTGTTCCAGCTCCTCATTTAAGGAACGTCACTCCTCGTACTCCCCAGAATTTTGCAGTCAGAGTGGTGCTCCCGGGCCGAAGATGGACCGTCATTTTCACTGGATAGTCTTTGGCTAGAATGTCCTGTTGCCAATGGCCCAGGACTTTTGAGGGCCGGCCACTTTGGAGAAGAGCGGTGTACACCGCATCACACGGTGCCCGTCTCTTCTCAGTACCCTCAGGAGATTGGTCTGCTAACCCTGCCAGTGTTCCAGGGCGCAGCGGTCTCCAGCGAGTGCTTCTCTCAGTCTCTTCCGCCCAGAAATTTAGCGGAGCTGGGAGGCTCGCCACCACTTCGGGGGTCTCTAGAGCAGCTAGATCAGCCGTCTCCTGCCGGTCCCCCCACTTCAGGGCTCTGAGCTAGCCATTCTAAGTACACCAGAGGCCAGTCTCGAGAGATTGGTTCCCTTAGTAGGTCACCTGGCGGTGTGGGAGCCCCTGCCAAGCGTGTCTCATTGGGTCCTGCCTGAGCAGATTCTGGTTTTTAAGTCTTCCTAAGAGATGATGTGGGCCTAAGGAACCATTGTTTCCAATAGGAGACTTCTGAGGCAGTCCTGATACCATGGTCCAGGACTTATGAGGGCAAGCCCCTCTGGGGAAGAGTGGGGTAAGCCGCATTACACGGTGCCCGTCTCTCCTCAGGCCCTCAGGAGATCAGTCTGCTAACCCTGCCAGTGTTCCAGGGTGCAGCGGTCTTCAGTGAGCACTTCTCTCAGTTTCTTCCTCCCGGAAATCTAGCCTTGGGGGTCTCTAGAGAAGCTAGAGCGGCCGTCCCCTGCCGTCTTCCGCTTCAGGGCACTGAGCTAGTAGCTCTAAGTACATCAGAGGCCAGTCTTGAGAGACTGGTTCCCTTAGCAGACTATTTGGTAGTGTGGAAACTACTGCCAAATATGTATCGATGGGCACATTGTAGAACACAGCTATTTCGGCACTCTGCCGCCGCCTTTCAATGGGGTCACTCCCATGCTGGTGGGTCCCGAGCAGGCTCTGGTATGGAACAAGAAGTGAGCACTCTCCTGAGGAAGGAGGCCATCGAGGTGGTCCCTCCTCTAGACAAAGAGTCCGGGTTCTACCGTTGTACTTCATTGTTCCTGGGAAGGATGGGGGATTGTGGCCTATTTTAGATCTAAGTTAACTGAACCGCTCAGTCATACAACTGAAGTTTAGGATGCTCTCTTCGAGCAAGTCGTGTCTCAAACCAGATACGAGGACTGGTGGTCACGAGTGATCTAGAAGACCTATACTTTCCATCTCCATCGTCCCCCATCACAGGAAGTTCCTGAGGTGTGCTTTGGGGGCAAAGCGTATCAATATCAGATTCTTCCCTTCGGCCTTGCACTCTCGCCCCGATTAGCTCATCAGAGGGGATGGCGGTTCGTCATCAAGATGTCGTTCTCGCTCACATGAAATAGTTGGGGTTAAGACTTAACGACAGAAAAGTGTGTTTCTCCAGTACAGAGAACCACTTATCTGGGCGTGGTGTGGGATCCGACCACGATGCAGGCACATATGTCCCCTGCTTGGATCGAGTTAATCCTCACTTCAGTCAAGAGAGTAATAGAAGGCCGGTCCACTCAGTCATTCAGTTTAAAAAATTGCTGGGTCTGATGTCAGCTGCATCCAACGTGATACATTTTGGCCTGCTGTATGTGAGACCCCTACAGTGGTGGCTCAAGACCATGGGGTTTATACCCACTTCGCAAGGTATGGCGGCCTCCAAGGCCTTTCTGGTACTGCAATGCTGCAGGGTGGTCTACGCTCCTCACATTCGTCAGGTTCTTGACAAAGATTTGCGAGCCACTCCTGGCTCTTCTGTTCTCTTGCCATAGATGTGCTCTTCCACACAAGGCAGTGATTTGCAAGTCTGGCGGCATTGATATCTCCCCTAGCGTTTTCTGACGCAGCTCGGGTTCCCGGAGGGGAAACTATGGTTACATAAGTAACCTGGAACGTTTATTCTTAAAAGTCTTTCCAAGGTTTTCCTTTATGTCATTTCAGTTTGCAGCTACACACATTTACGACTGCATACAAACAACAGACTACACTTTAGGGAGCTGATTTTATTCATCATGTTGAATAGGGTGTGCATCCTTTGCATGTAATCCAGTGGATTAAGGAGAATGAATATTCTTAGGATGATGAGAAACATGATTATTGTGCATATGTAATTATGGTCCATCAGCCAGGATGTAAATATGTAATGATATTACCGTCTTTGCTGACTAAGCTGTAGATAAAGATTTTCAGATCTAGCACTAAGAACTTTGGGAGATTTGTTGCGGTTCGGCGCACATCTGTTCCCACTAGATTTTCAGATTTAAATGATGATTTAACAAGATTGAGCATCACATGCCACTAAATGTGAAATTGCTTGGCATGAACGAGAATAATGACTGTGCAATGACAGTATGAGTGGAAAATCTGCAATACAAAGCACATTATCTGCACCCATTGTGCCCTTTCAAAGAGTTTAGAACACCTGATGCCAGTTTTAATTCTATCTGCTTTTTGATATATTTTCCTAAAACATGGGTCTTCAACAGGTGGTGCAATGTATTATTGCAGGGGGTCTGCCAACTATAGTTTGATCTCAAACAGTTTTATGAAAAACTTGTGTTAAACAATAACATATGAACTGAACTTGAACCAAACATAAAGACGCTAATGCACAGATCAATATTTCATTGTACATCTCATACTAAATTATTATACATTAAAGTAATTTGTAATCAGAATTTGAAATTAACACGCGCCACCCCACCAAATGTTTGCGATTAATTAATTGTGGTGGGTTGCACATATAAACTCACTAGGCAATTTAGCAGTTTATGAATAAGGAATTATGTCCCATCACTTCACATGCAGTCACATCAGAGCCTGTCCCTCAAAAGAGCCTCCAACATTAGCAAAATAAAAAGTTAAGAGGATGGTAGTCTGGATGAGAAGAGCCATGTCTTTAAAAGATCGAGCACATATTTATTTGTGAGTGTAGGCATACCTGCTTTGAGGCTGATCAAAAGACAAGATACTGACTTTTGCGAGGAAACAGCTGATCATTTTATGGACTGACAGTCGGTCTGCTAATCTAAGATGTGTTTACCATTAATATATACATTTTGGAGTAAGCTATATTTGGAAATTAGAACAAAATAAATGTCACAAATATGAAATGTCACAAAATATTTATTTATGATATCTGCAAACAATGACTGACAGTTATAACACTGAAATCCATTCAATGGTTCAGAATCATATTAATTAATACATCTTTTTATATATACAATTATAAATATGCTATCTGAGCTAATAATCTGAGCAAATCTGTTGAATATTTCTGATATTTTTGTATTGACTAATTTAAGTTTTGAATGGCCGGTAACAATTGAATTTTCTAAATAGCTGGGGATTTTAAACCCTGATTGTAATGTATTGTAATGTAAGTATTTTATTCACATACATCAATAATGTTTATTTTTTGTGGAAGCACCATAATTATGTATGTAAACACCAAAGTTATTTTAGTAATATTTATATACTATTTTAGTATTTATTGGTAATTTGGGTAATTTATTCATTTGATTTATTCAGTTTTTGCTTCAATTTATTTTTTATTGTAGTTTTAGTAATTTTAGTACTTCAACAAACTTAAAAAAAGTACAAATAAAAATAGGTGACTACTACAAGCAAATTTGTTTTAATCTTTATTTATGTTTATTTGAGTCTTATTTCAATTAATTTAAAATGTTATTGTTTTAAATAGTTTTGCGTTTAGTTAACAATAACAACACTGTACAATACAATACAACAATACATTAATATGTAATTATATATCCCATATAATGTATGTAATACAGTATATCCAAATACCAAGTGGTCCTAAAAAGTATTTAAAGTATTTCAAATTTCCCAAATAAAGCATATAAATGTATGTGCTACTTGAATAAAACTTGAGTAAGTCGGAAATAAAAAAGCAAACTTGAGTAATTTGTTATATTTGTTAAGTTTAAAAAAAAATAATTAATAAATGAATGATCACTGAAACCGACATAGAGAGTGACAGAGATATATGGCTTTTATTTTAGTTTTGACGTCAGTCAAAACAGTGGTCCTTTTCTTTTCTGTGACTTTGAAAGGCTCTGGCATAAAAGGCAGCTGCTTTCAGCTGAAGTATAAATCAGCTCCATAATAAATTCGGATACTGTTGAAAAACAAATGACTGACTGTAGAAAGAGACAAAGAGTTACACAGAAAAACATAGTTTTTGAAGGTGATAGTTCATTCATAAATTAAAATTGTATAATTTACTCATGTTTATATAAACTTTATTTCTTCATTGGAAAGCAAAATGATTATAGCAGAATGTTCAGGTTGCTCATTTCATACAATGCAATTGACTGGCGACAAGGTATAAGTAGCTGTGTTACGTCTTTTGACTTGCATTACATATTTCACGTCTTTTGAAATATGTAGCCAAAGAAGGACCACTGTCTATCATCAATAGTGTAGCAATGCATTAGGCACAGCTTATTTATGGTAACTTCCAAACAGCTTTATATTGTTCAAAACATTGAATATATTCAAACTTTAACAAACTTGAATGCTGTGCAAAATTTTGTGTGATGCTAATGCATAATTCCTGATGTAGTTTGAAATGATTTCATTTCACCTGCATAACTTTACACACAAAGGTAAATGGGAGTCTGCAAATGAAAGAAATTTAATCTTGTGAAAACTGCACTTGTTTTGAATGTGAACTTGTAGTGCAGTTGTAATCTTTTTTACATGTTTTAAATTATATTTATATTGATGTGTTGACTAACATACTAAAGCAGAAATACAAGGAAAGCAGATTATCATTTTTACTGTAGTTTGTTGATCGACATTACATTCAATATTACAACCTAAAGCCTACACGTGAACATCTGTGTTAGTGAAGGAGACCCAGGTTGTGTGAATCACCAGCTTGCTACCAGCTGATTCGGCTCACCTACCACTCGACAGGAGACCAAACAGAATTAGTCAAATCAGAGCTGGCACTAATGAAGAAAAGCACAAATGTGCTATGCATAACTGATGACCAATCTGAGGAGAGTGAGACACTACTGGACAAATTACAACTTAACTGTCAGGTTTTGTCAAGGTAAATTTTGTAAGATCAAATTTTCACCTGGAAATATATACAACTTCCTTCTGTTCCCTGGAGTGTAGATGTGTGGCAGGTGGGTATTCCATCATTTACTGTACATCTGAGAACGAGTAACTTGACACATCTTGCTGGCTTGGAGTCACACAGTGTTTAGCTTCTCCCAGAGAGAAAACAACAGTCATAAATCCCTGAGAGATCTCAGGGCAACAATGATCGACTTTTTGGCCAACAGCAAGTCTGAATAACCTGCGAATTACATGGTAAGATTTGGCCTAAACGCCAAACCCTACGGGTCAAAACAACACATGCTTTTCTGGGATTCAATACTATGGCTTTTCACGAAACCAAATCACAGAAGCAATGAAAAAAACATGACTAATGGTCCAGTCATACCTCTGATTCCATAACATACTAGGTAAAGCTTTTGGCTTTAAAGCTGTTGTGACTTATGGATGGTCACAAAAGCTCAGAGCATTAAATTTGACATTTTTCTAGCCCTCCATATTGTCAAAGCATTCTAGGGTGTTGTTAAAGTCCCTCATTGTTTTATAAGTGCTTTGATAGATGATTTCTCAGACCTTGAGGTTAGAGAAACATTCTTTTTTTCTCATATCAGCCAGTTTTGAGGGAGTGGGACACTTTTCTGAAATGAAAAAAAAAATACACCTGAAAACCACCTTAAACAGTTTAGTTGTGTGTTTCTGACTTATTGCTTTCTGAAATCTTGTAAACGTTGTACAGATAATTGCTTTCCGGAGTAATTAATTGTATACTTTTATGTTCTTAGAAAACAGCAAAAAAAAAAAGCATTTCATGTGATAAAACACACAAGTACACAAACAAGTTCTTAAAAAATCTGGAATTTATAACAAGTCTACAAAGATTACTTCTATACTGATTAATATCACGTGTTGTGTGTTTGACTTTGTATTGAATGGCATGTTTAATGTACAACAATATGCAGCATAAATACATGCTGATAAAATATATCTAGGTTACGCATGTAACCATGGTTCCCAGAGGGAACAAGATGCTGCATCACGGGCAGGGTGACGTAGAGACCAAGGAGCTTAAAAGCACGTGCGGTGGATACAGCGGCAACTTCTTGTAGAATGAAGGAAGCTCTCGTAGGGATGCTGGAAGTATGGCAATGAGACGCAGCTTCTCGTTCCCTTGGGGAACCATGTTGCATGCATAACCTAGAGACGTAACCATTCAGGAACTCAAGCTGCGTCGAAACGCTATGGGAACGAGTATGCCCCCGCCACCAGGCTTGCAAATCCCTGCCTAGTGTGGAAGAGCACAGCTAAGGTGAGAGAAAAGGAGCCAGGAGTGATTCAAAATGCAGGTATAGAGCCTGACAAAGTAAACAGAGTGGACATACCGTAGCATCCTGAAGGCCAACTAATGGAGGAGTGAGCCTTAACCCCCAAGGGAGAGGGGAGTTCAGAGGACTCAAGGCTATGGAATGGCATCCCAGTCCAACAATTAGCATAAGCTTCAGCTGGCCAGAGGCCTCAGCACACTGCAGAGGAAACATGTAACTAGTGGTTCTCTCCCTAAAGACCGACAACCAAGGGGTGTGGTAAGCAGTTAGGTCCACCACGGAATCTTTCAATGTGGAGTGGGATGACACTGCGGAGAACTGTGCATGCAAGAACTCCAGCACTGAACCAACTGGGCAGTTAATTTGGTCAAGCTGGCAGTTGCCGAATCAAGAAGTCAAGGTTCACTTCAAGGAGTGCAGTTTCCTCATGGAGGGAGCTCTGGACTGGAGTATGGACCCAGCAACCTCAGTTGAGAGACCGGAACCTATGAGCTATGCCCGCTCAGGGGCCACATCCACAGTTCAAAAACTGGGTAGGGGGAAGGCCCCGCCTGAGAGAGGAGATCCCTCCTGACGGGAATCTCCCAAGGAGAGCCGTCAAGAAGGGAAATCAGGTCCGAGAATCATACTCGGCCCGGCCAGAACGGGGCTAGTAAGAGAAGACGATCCACATCCTGGTGCACTCTCTCCAGAACTCCCGGGTGCAGAGCAATCGGGGGAAAGGCGTACAGACAAAGCTTCAGCCATGTCTGCACTATGTAAGCTGGAAACGTGATGGACAACCAGAGTGGACAGTGCGAGGTCTCTTGAGTCGTGAACAAGTCCACTTGAGCCTGGCCGAGCTCCCTCCAAATCTTTTCCACCACCTCGGGGTGGAGCCTCCATTTCCTGGGTCACAGCCCCTGCCTTGACAGCATGTCTTACTCCCTGATTGAGATGCCCAGGGATGTGATCTGCTCTCATCAAGAGGAGTTTCCCTTGGGCCTAGACAAGGATCACCAGTCTGTAAAGGGGGCGTGAACGCAGATCTCCCCTGTGGTTGATGTAAGAGACCAACACATGGTGTTGTGCAGTGCTGCACTTGAGATGTGGACTCGCAAAACAAGCCACAATAAAAGAGCTCAAATCTTGTAGAAGCAAGCTAAAATGTAATACTATCAGTTAGGTTTAGGGTAGAGTTTAGTGTAAGTGGTACTTTCTTTCTAAACAAAGTAGTCATTTGCTATACAGAACATAACAAATAGCATAGAAAAACGGGTTAAAATGGGTTAAAGAACATTTAATAAGTAAATGCAGCTATTTCATAGAAACACTTTTAAATTCTGATTAAACTTACAGGAAAGCTGGGGCTAGTTGTTACTCTTTTTACTCTGGAGAACACTCATTCAAGTAGTTTTATACACTGTACCTGGATTTGAATCTTTGGTTACACTTTATTTTGATAGTCCACTTTAGAAATTCTACTAACTTTAAGTAACTTTGTAACTATATATCAACTAGATGTCAACTAATTATCATTAATTTGCAACTGCATGTCTACTAACTCTCAGTAGGGTAGGTTTAGGGTTAGTAGAATAAGTTGACACATACTTGCAAAGTTTCTCATTCTCATTATGTTGTGGGTCCATCAAAATAAAGTGTTAGAAGATATTAAGCAGACAGTCTACTAATACTCTAATGACTGCTTGTTGACATGTAGTTGCAAAGTTAGTTACTGTTAGTAGATTGTTTATAGTGGACTATTGCAATAAAGTGTTACCAAATCGTCACCCAGAGAAAAGACAGGGCAGCTTTGTTTAGAAGGCAGTACAATTTGACTACCTACAATTTCAGACAGTCTTCACATCAGGAGCACACCCATGAAGGCCCCTCCCCCCCCAAAAGCTATCTAGGTAGGCAGCTCAGTCAGTTTTGAGACACAGCTATTGTGACCAAAATTATAGTGTGGCAAAGCCATGAAGATCCACCACCCTCTCCTACATTACAATTATAGTTTCTATTTAAAACACTCTTTCTTCAGTTTGTCTCTCCAGCAGGTAGATGGACATGATGACTGTGATGAATATTCCCTAAAAGAAAGAATGATCAGTTGAGCACCTACAAATAGCAATGTGAAAGTATGTTTTTACATGACATATTCGATTTTAAACATATTCGATATATACAGTATGTAGCAATATTGCTCACTCCAAATTAAAGAAAATCATAGATACATGTTAAAGAATATCTTTCTTAAGCTACCTAATGTCTTTGTTGTTTTTCTGCTGAATTAGTAAAGCAGCGTCATTACTGTTCTTTTGACACATCTGATTCTGACGTAAAACAGGATGTTTTCCTGATCTTCCATACTGATTTGCTGTTATTTTGCACATTATGTAATGTGATTATTCAGCCTTTGCTTACCAAACTTACAATTTCTTCTTTCATCGGTCACAGTTGTCATGGTCAATGCAGTGTCCACTCTTTACTACACAACTGCTTCACTTTTACAAAATAAAGACAATCCAATCCAAAGAGTCTAACAGATAATAGAATTTCACTCATTAAAAATACTTTCTTTTTATTAGACTTTTTTTTTTTTTAAATGATGTACACTCACATGAGATGAATAGTCCATAAAAATGAAATTATTCTGAAAATTCACTCACCCTCAGGCCACCCAAGACACAGATGAGTTTGTTTCTTCATCAGAACAGATTTGGAGAAATTTACCATAAAAACATTTGCTCACCAATGGATCCAGCAAATGGGTGCTGTCAGAATGAGAGTACAAACAGCTGATAAAAAACATCAGGGATAGTAATCCACAATACTCCAGTCCATCAATGTTTTGTGAAGTAAAAAAATTTTGTGAAGTTTTGCTCAATTTTTTATTTCAAACCGTTGCTAGCTAAAATATGAGTTTTCTCCAGTGAAAAAGTAATCTCGTCTGAATCAGGAGAGAAATATGCACAGATCAAATACCATTTACAATCCCAAAACCATTGTAATCAAACAAATCAGTGGATTTTGATATGAGATGACAACAGGGGAAGGATTATTCTTATTTAATTTTTTTTCTACTGGAGGAAGTGTTATTATGGATTATGGACTGCTATTTTGGCCAGAGGTGATGGTTTGAGGTGATTTGGTTAAAGCATGTTAATGATGGATTTTGTTGTTTTTCACTTTTTCATGTGAACTATTTCAAGAGGTAAAAGTCTTCTATTGATATATGTACTTATTACAAGATACACGATATAGATTACTGACCACAACTGATGTATATTCACTTATCGAATAAACCAATATAATAAATTAATCCTTGCTGGCTATGAATAGCACATTTTAGAATGGCATAGAAAAAAATAAATAAACACAAAATCACAAGCGTACCTTTAATTAATTTTCTGCTATCCGAGCAGCACATTCCTCCATTATTAATATCAAACACCTCATAATGGATCATTCTTGACTCGCCAGTAATTCCATAATTACAGCTCATTGAAAAGCCATTTTGAAACATAATCTATAGTATATGTTGATACCAGGATATTATTATTATTAGCACTGGCACTCACTTGTTGTTTCAGTGTAACTCAGTACTTATGGTGGTAATCCACATTGAGCATCCTAACCCAAATGTATTCTTCATCCAGTGTGAGTCAATACATATCAAGTCAGTAGAAACTCATAGTTACACTAACTGTAGCATTTACAGATGTGCACAGATCAATCATTTTAAACTCTAGTGTCTGCAAGTATTTCGCAGCTCAGTTGTAAGTCAATACTTAGAGGAAACACCATAAACCTTGAGATAATTGGTGAGAGAAGTTGAGCCAGTCGATCCGATTTTGTGTTGCATCCCCTTGTGAAAAAAGACATGTGCTTAAATGAATCTGCACTTCAAACCATAGAAGTATATATATTTTTTTAAACCTGTACTTGTGGATTGTAAAATATGAATGAAGTAAAAACTAACTTCAGTGTACTTAAAGTGTACATTTGATAAAGCTTTCAAAAAAGTAATAATAATAACTGCCATGTTACCCAGCAAATGCTTGACCTTCAAAACTGTTTCACAGTACTTTTGTGGTTCCAAGCAAACAGTTAATACATAGGTACAAAATTCAAATCACATGAGCCAATATTTTATTCACAGTAGAACATAGATAACATAAATATTTAAACTGATACATTTTATAATTGTATGCACAAAATGAGCTCATTTCAAATTTGATGCCTGCTACAGGTCTCAAAATAGTGTATTTTTAAAAAACAGTTTGAAGATGTCTGGGCATCGAGGTTATGAGTTTCTGGAGTTTTGGTGTTGAAATTTGGTCCCATTCTTGTCTGATATAGGTTTCCAGCTGCTGAAGAGTTTGTGGTTGTCTTTGATATATTTTTAGTTTAATGATGTACCAAATGTTCTCTATAGGTGAACGATCTGGACTGCAGGCAGGCCAATTCAGCACCTGGACTCTTCTACTACGAAGTCATGCTGTTGTAATAGCTGCAGTATGTGGTTTTGCTTTGTCCTGCTGAAATACACTTCGCATGGAGAGGAGCATATGTTGCTTTAAAAACTTTATATACCTTTCAGCATTCATAGTGCCTTCCAAAACAAGCAAGCTGCCCAGACCATATGCACTTATGCACCCCCATACCATCAGAGAAACTGGCTTTTGAACTGAACGCTGATAACACGCAGGAAGGTCTCCCTCCACTTTAGCCAGCGTTTAACACAGCGTCCATGATTTCCAACAAGAATGTCAAATTTGGACTTGTCAGACCATAAAACACTTTCCCTCTTTGAAACAGTCAATTTTAAATGAGCCTTGGCCCACAGGACATGATGGCGCTTCTGGACCATGTTCACATATGGCTTCCTTTTTGCATGATAGAGCTTTAGTTGGCATCTGCAGATGGCACGGCGGATTGTGTTTACCGACAATGGTTTCTGGATGTATTCCTGGGCCAATTTAGTAATGTCAATGACAGAATCATGCCGATGAGAGATGCAGTGTCGTCTGAGGGCCCGAAGACCACGGGCATCCAACAAAGTTCTTCGGCCTTGTCCCTTACGCACAGAGATTTCTCCAGTTTCCCTGAATCTATTGATGATGTTATGCATTGTAGATGATGAGATTTGCAAAGCCTTTGCAATCTGACATTGAGGAACATTGTTTTTAAAGTATTCCACAATCTTTTTATGCACTCTTTCACAGATTGAAGAGCCTACTACTGAGAGACTTTGCCTCTCCCAAGACATCCCTTTTTATAGCTTATCATGTTACAGACCTGATGTCAATTGACTTAATTAGTTGCTAGATGTTCTTCCAGCTGAATCTTTTCAAAATGTCCTGCTTTTTCAGCCCTTTGTTGCCCCCATGTCAGACCTGTAGCAGGCATCAAATTTGAAATGGTAAAATGTATCAGTTTAAACATTTGTTATGTTCTCTATGTTCTATTGTGAATAAAATATTGGCTCATGTGATTTGAAAAAAAATATTTCAGTTTTAATTTTATTCAAATTTAAAAAAACGTCCCAACATAGTAGTTTTCCTTAATTAATAACCTGTTAATCACATCAGTAAATAAATGCATAATTTCTGATTCTGTCGAGTAAATATCTGCTGAGCTCAGTGGCTTCACTGTGGCTGTTGTTTGATCTCTGTGACTTTATCCTGAAAGATGAAGAGCCCCAAACACACAGATCACAGTCACTGGGGTAGAAAGAGTAAATGACACCTCTGCTTATCACAGCCAGCTCTGTCCACCCTCATGGGCCTCAATGTGCCATTATAAACAGATCTGGGATCTGGATGCATTGCCAGTTCTGTCAGACCCTGGGTCCACATATGCTTACCTATAGATATGGTAAGGTCAGTATATCAAATAATATGTCTGAATACACATAAATAAAAAAACAGTAGGTGTGCAACAACCAGATGAGTTACTCCTGATGGTTGGGTAAATTCAAGACAATGGCAGTATATCGTGACTCAATGAAATGATTAATAAATCACCAAAGATTGTCAGTGAATAATTTTTTCAAATGCTCTAAATCTAAAAATAATAATCTGGTAAAAATTGTTTCCTAAAAATAACAAATATTTGGTTGAAACAGAACCTTGATGTCATTTAAATGAGTTTACAGATACCATAAAAATGAATGACAGGTGCTGTAAACTGAATCCTACATGTCACAAAATTGTCTGTGACTTTTCTTATAAAACAGCGATTTTAGGTGTAAACAGCAAACATATTTAAATAAAAAATGAATGTTTAATGGCAGACATGCTGAAGCCAACAGGGTGTCAAACTTATAAACTGCTTCCTCACAAACAATTATATACAGTACTGTTTGGAGATTTAAATTTAAGAAGACAATTATTATTTAAAAATGCATTGATTCTTACTGTTACAGGTTAGTTTTGACTGCTTTGAAGCTCTCTGATTCTGAAAAGCCATTAATTTTTAAATGGACATATTTTATTGACACTGACCCTGCTAATCCATCCTAAGTCAGAAATAGTTATATGAATAGGTTTGAAGTTTTACTTTGTTTTTAATCATGCTTTGCATCTGCAGATGACTGACTTACATGTGTGGATGCTGCTGTCAGAGTGACTTTTATAGCTCAGAGGAAATAAAACAAAAATGCTGACCTTCTTAGCTCTTAAACAGATTTTTTTTACACTTCATAAATATCTAGATGATGTTTAGTAGTGTGTGCAAATCCCCCATTGTGTGCAGAAACATCCTTTTCTTTAGTAAAGACAGAATTTGAAAAGTAATAGAAGTATAAATCCAGTGGGACATTTGGATGAGCAAGTTCAGAATAATTACAGTTAAAAGCATATTATTATTTTGTCATTAAGTATATGCACAGTACTAATTAATCTCTCTTTTGTCCCTTTATGTTGGTTAAAAATTGGTCCATCATCATTTTGTAGGTGAAACATATTTCTTCAGAAACACATCACTGCCATTTCCAAATGCTTTCTGCTCTTGGCCCAGGCCAAATCATCAAGAAACAATTTGTCCCTAATTAAACTGCTGTTTTAATGATGTGGCAAACATATTTGACTACACTGGGTGATTATAGTTAATACCTTAAATTCGGACATTCAACTCGATGTATGTTTAAATATGTATGTTTTAAAGTACAACTATGGATTTATGGTAGTTAGATTTTTTTAAATAAAATCCAGATTTATCATTTATACTTTTTTTGTAGTAGTAGCAATTTAACATGACTTAAATTTCATTTCTTCTGTGCATGTTTTTATATTATTACATTTTAATAATAAAAAAATGGGGGGGGGGGGGGGTACAAAAATTGAGAAAATTCAGATTTGTTTTTTTTATTAAAATTAACAAATATTTTAACATAATTTAATACATACAGTTTAACAAAACTGCTTCACTGCGTATTTTCTCCAACAAATTATACTTCAAATGTGTATAAATGTGTGGTGTTATTTTTCAAAGTCATAAGAAACCAACAAAAATACTGAAAGTACATTTCTAAGAACCTGGCACATATTTGTAGAAGATTTATTATTTTATTTATCTTGGAAACTCTTATTTGTCATTGATCAAGAAATGTCTGGACGCTGTGTGGTTCAAAACTATTCTCGTGTTCTGGAAGGCAGAAGACATTTCAGACATGTGCAGCTCCACATTTCTCTGGGTCATGGGGTGCTATCGCCTGTCCTGTCCATCCTTTCTGTCATGATAAAGAGGCTGTTCTCTCTGAACATGTGCTCTGCATGCCATAATCCTCAGCAAACAAGCTGGGCTGTGTGTTTTATCCAGGGCTCATCTCTGCGTGATGGTGTGTGGCTGTGGGACGTGTCATGCTGACCTCAGTCTTGCTGGGATTGTTAAGATTGCGATCTTGTCATCAGTGTTTCTATTCCATAGCCAACATGCAGACGTCCATCAGGGATGGTGGTGACAGCATGAATATCACTTAATTTATCCTCAGATGCTCACACAGAGAGAGACTCGGAAAACTGGTAGCCAAAAAAAAATATTAAAAAGCTATAAGCTACAGTAAAGCTATAAGTCGAGATATTTCAATACCAGAGCAGAGCGTGTGTCATTTTAAGAAATGTGCAATATGCAACAGTTTGTCATTTGTTAATTACCACAGAAAATGATTTTGAATCATCCTAGTTATAAAAAAAATACAATGGATTTTTAATTTTTTTTAAACAAGCAAACAAACAAACAAACAAACAAACAAACAGATGGAGTAGAAGTAAAATGGGGCCAAGCAACAGATTTTTTTTTTTTGAAGCAGCAGTTTATGAGCATCAGTGTTCAAATGAGCTAGAGTGTTATCTACAGTCATTCATTAGAAAAAAGTAACTTGTTGCTGAGAAAAGCCAAAGTATTAAAAATGCATTCAGTGTGACCAGCTGTATGCAACAGAATTGAATTAAGGATGTTTGAAATTTAATTTTGGCTTAAATTCGGGAACTAAAATGAAATGTCAAACATAGCTTAAAGTCTGTTTATCCAGCATCTCCTGCAGAAATGAAACAAAAAAAAACACTGACACATCGGAGGTGACAGGGTCTAAGTTGAGGTCTTGACACCAAGTCAAGAAAATAGCCCATTTCAGAGCGTAGAGGCGTCTGGTAGATGGGGGTCTAGCTTCTTCCATAGTGTTTAAGAAAAACGCTCTGGGAAGACGAAAGGCTCCCGTCGAGCGGCCACAAATGCAGGGCCCATTACTCGGGCCGTGGATGCCATATCGTGCCGTTTGCTTGAGAGAAGAGGTCCTGTCTCAAGGGAATAATTTCCCTCCCGAGGGGGGCTATTAAAATCAGCTTGTGCCATTGTTCCCTGACTTGCCTGAGTATCTGCGATAGGAGAGTGACTACGGGGAAAGCATAGAGCGGAAGGCTGGGCTATTTATGGGCCAGGGCATCCTTGCAACTTGTAAAAAAGATTGGGCAGTGAGAGTTGTCTTCGAATATGAAGAGGTCTACTCAAGCTCTACCAAAAACCTCCCAAATTTTCTGAACCGCGAGTTGGCTAACTGCGTTAAAGGTGGCCCTGTTCCGAAGCAGAGAATTTCTAGGTGGTTAGTGGATGATATCACATTAGCATATTCCTCCTTGGGGTTGCAGTGCCCCATCGGAGTCAGAGCCCATTCCACCAGAGGCATCTCCTCTTCATGGGCATGGTCCAGCGGGGTGTCAGTTTCAGACATTTGTGAGGTGGCCGGCTGGTCCTCGACATCCACATTTGTAAGGTTTTACAACCTGGATGTCCCTGCCTTGCAGGCCAGAGTCCTCTCTGCTTAAGTAGCAATCTTCCGAATTCATTTGACCAACATTGTTCAAGCCCCTCTTTTGCTTGGTCTGTCCATAACTATATGGACGCCTGGTATCACTTACGAGACGACACCCAGGCCACGGATGACCCTCAAGGCTCTTGGTAGTAGTTATTAATTGAAAGAAAGCTGAAATTAAATAACATTTCAGTTTAAGATTATAAACTTACATTTAAAAACAATTGTAAGTTGTTTGTTTAAAAATAAACAAAATCAAAATAGAATTATATATTAAAAATTTATAAAAATGACAAAACCACATAAAATTACTAAAACAAACTAAACTTAAAAGGACAATTAACATATGAATATAAGCTAATTAAAAATATTCACAAATACTAGTATTTCAATAAAACTGACAATCAGCGCATCTTGAGGTGGACCTGATTTTATCACTTGATGTTTTATTTATTGGATAAGTATTTGAGACAAATCTCATAGACTTTAGTCAGTTTAGATGCTACTGTATATTGCATTTAGCACGGAAGGAAATGAGACTGTGAAAGATAGACTTACAATGGTACGCACATGTATACAGCTCCCAGATCACGTAATTTCCACAACTTTCAAAACTTTTTTTTGTCTACTGAACGTCTTTTGGAAATATTTATAATCAGCTGAACAATCGGTATGTTGTAAAACAACGGTACAATCAATTGAAAATACTGTACTCTTATCTCTCACAGCCTTGTTTTCATTCCTGTCAAAAATTAAATATGGCACTGACCAAGGACTAGAGGTTTGCTAAAACAACACCCACGTAGCTATTTGTGTGTTTACATTTCCCAATAGCAAAAAAAGATAAAGCAATTTAAGATGAACAACATGTTATTACATGTTGATGAAAGACTGTAAGGGTTAAAAAGGTTGATTTTCATGTTGACTCATGTTGGCTAATAATAGCACTGCTACTTCTTGTTTGTTAAGTTGTATTGAAAACAGAACGTTCATTTAAAGCATGAGGTCCTTCTTCTAGTATAGACTAGCTTACTGCTTGTAAAACGTTGCACTAAGTACAGCTCATCAGGTCTTGAGACAGAATCTAAACTATCTCAGGGGAAGAGAGGACCGCCAGCTCCAGGTGTCTGCAAGTAAAGAATCAATCTCAGTCTTTTCTAAGAAGCATTTCGCCAGATTTCACTGCAAGAACTCAAGAGGTCACCGTCAGACAAAGGGGTTAATTCCCTGCCAGTGTTTTCTTGATCATTTCACAATTTGTCAACGACAAGCATGTCTATGTGTGGACGCCGGTTTGCGGATACACCTGGGTATCATTAAGAGAGAAGTGGAGACCCACATTGGAGACGGCCATTCATCTTCTCACAGACCCGCTGCCTTTTCCTGCTGCAACACAGGAGCAAAACTCCAGAGTTCAACTCAGCCTGAGACCCACTGACAAAAAGCCTACGCCTCACAGCTCAGGATGAACCTTCTGCTCTTCATTAGAACAAAACTTCATCCTCTTCATCACTGTCACAGTCTTTCAGTGCTCTCCACATCACAGCCATCAGTGGGGAATCTGTAGCAGTGTGGTTCCGGAGGCCCCACAGAGCTGTCTTTTTCTGCTTGTCTGAGCTCTCTCTCATTTGTCTTCTTTCTTTTTATTGTAATGTGTGTTTTTTTCCTCTCTCTATTTTCATACAGTTCCACTATTGTTAAATTAAATGCTTTCAGAGTATTTTTTGAAAATGGATTGCTTGGGAGCTAAATATATATAACTACTTAAGGGAAAAATATCATAGGAGTGTCCTAGTTAAGAAAATTCCCACATTACACTGTAACACAATCATGTGTTGGAGAGTTCATATAAGGCCAGAGAGAAATATGTGAATGTATATAGTAAAAAAAAAATATATATATAGTTAGAGTAGCACAATGGTTTATAATAATATTCAATTATTATTTTAAACACAACATACAAATATAAGAAACTTTTAATAGCAACACTTTTTTTCATTTTCCAGCAAAATGATTTCCGAAGTATCATGTGTTGCTGATTCTGAAAATTCTACGTGTTATCACAGGAATTAATTACATTTAAAAATATATTCAAATAGATTTGTAATTATTTTGAATATATTAAAAAAAATAATTTCTTTGTATCATATTTTTTTCGAATAAATGCAGCTTAGATTATTATAGATAAAGAAAGCTTGTTTCCGCCACAGAAAAAAAAGAACAAGTGAATTGTGACTATATCTTACAATTCTGATTTTAAAAAACAACAACAACAACTCAGATTTGTAGGACAATGAATGAGAACTGCAAGTAGTTAACTCACAATAGGTTGTTTGCACATTACATCATTGCTGTGGCGTGAAATGCAGCTGGAGGGCAGGAAGGGATTTTTCTCCATACGAATCAGTAGCTGAAACTCAAGATGCCTGTGCTTTGTGTTGTTTTTTTTACTCAAATCAGTAAAACGGAGAAAAAACAAAGACGTTTTATCGTGTTTACGAAAATGTGTTGTTAATAAGGAGGGGAAAGTCAAGAAATTGACTGAAAAACACAGGAAAAAGTGGCTTGTAAACCTGCGTCTGTGGTCGGGAGGATCCGATCGGATAATGCTGATGTGTGCAAATGGTTAAGATAAGATATGATATTAAGATATTAATACAGATATAAATAGATAATCCAGGGCTGCCACCTCAAGCATTTAGCGTGAGACAGTAGAATTCAGAATTCACTCAATGCTAAACGCCATGGGTAGACACAATGTAAATAAGATATTATTTGCAGTTCAGAGAGCTTTATTGATTATAATGGAATATTGTGAGATTGCAAACAATTTAAGTGAGTGTTAGATTTTTTGTGATTATATACAAGTACTATTTATTCACTGTCTAGGCTATAAAAAATTCTGAATTTTAATAAGTTTTGCTTTACTGCTAAGACCAACGTACACAAACCATGTATGCAGCAAAGTGTCAGGAGCATAGAGCTGTAAAAAAGAGGATGAGATGGACGACAGTCCATACTGTACTGGTGTAGGTGCTATAACAAGAGAAAGGTATAACAAGAAAAAAAACACAATGTTACGTGATCCTTGTGTTATAAAGAGGAGCGATTCTTTTACTAAATTGAAATACTTGCATGCCATTGAAGCGGTGGATATAGGCTAGGTAACTTACCCTCACTGCAAATAAGCTAATATTGAAATAATATTTATATTTATATGAGGGATATGGGATATTTGTCAACTCCTGAAACTTTGCTGCATGTACAGGGTTTGTAGCCGTGGGTCCTGTTAGCAGCACGTAAAACAACTTTTATTTAAATTCTGATTTGATTATAGCCTTGAAAATGAGCAAAAAGCACTTCCATGTAATCACTAATGCTTTTATCGCAATCTCACGGTTCCTTTATAATTAGTGAAGCTCTCTGAACTGCAAATAATATCTTATTTGCATCGTTTGTCTAGGTGTGGCTTTTAGCATTGAGTGAATTCTGGCTGTGTCACCTTGTATCTATTTATATTTGTATTTATTAATATATTATTATTATATCTTATCTTAACCATTTGCACACATCAGCATTATCCGATCAGATCCTCCCAACCACAGATGCGGGTTTACAAGCCACTTTTTCCTAAGTTTTTCAGTCAATTTCTTGACTTTTCCCTCCTTATGAATAACACATTTTCGTACACGATAAAAAGGTCCTTGTGTTTCCTCCGTTTCATCAAAATCACACGTTTGTAAACAACCTGTTGACCTATCGGTAAGCCCCACCCCCCTTAGTTACTGTTGCTCTCTCGGTCAAACAAAAGTTGCTCACTCACTGTCTTACAATGACACCTGCAGTGTGAAAACCTTGTCCCATGATGCACAATTGCAGAATTTTGGACGCAGAATGCCACCAAATGGGAATTCAATATTCCATGAAGGGATTTATTAAATATTTTATAATAAATATGGTGGGTAGCTCAAAGCGAGAGTTTACAGATCACAATGCAAGTGGGAGAAGTCTCATATTATGCTTATCCCGATCACGGATGACAACATGCACGATCAATACTGTTTATGTATAAAAGGGTATGATTAAATTAATGTACATTTTACCAGTTTAATACGGCGCGGTGCTGAAATGTAGACCTTCATTTATGTGTTTTTCACATACACTGTACAATTCGCGAGAACAGTCAGCCATTTCCATCGGTAAGCCTGACATATTTAGTAACATAAGGTTACTGACATATTCTTCCGTGCAACAACCATTTGTTGCCATGGTGAGTATACCCCTAAATGAAGGGTGTGTTCACACCTTTGTCTCACTGTGCCCTCCCTTTTTGGTCATTCAAGTTAAACTGAATTGGTTGATTTGAAAGTAAACCCAACCCCTAAACTTGATAGCTATTGGGCCACTGAGTACACAGACTTTCCTCAAAAGTAATTTCATTGGTAAACTTGTGATTTAACCCACCCAAAACCTTTGCAGAACAAAGACTTTATTTGTTAGTGCCATTAAATAAGTTAATGAATGAGTTGTGTTCCAAATTTGAAGTTGATTTAAAAAAATGTGGTTCATATGCAACTTTGTTTAGGCATTATACAAAAACTAGCCACCGGGTGCCATTCAAACTCCATTGATTCATTGATTTTTATGACATGTTTCTGTCACAAATGTATATTTCTTCTATCGCAAAATAACCGCCAAATATGGAATCTTAAGACTCAGACCTTTCCAATTATATGCATGTTGTCAAGATTATAAAAAAGTTTTAAATCTAAAAGACTATAATACATTTTGTAAAATAACACCCCCACTAAGGAGGAGGAGCCCGCTAAAAGGGTTTAAAGTACCATTTCCATATTAACGCAATGTCCGATTTCAAAATGGTTTTCACAGGATACATTTTGAGGTTATATGCTGTCAAATGATATATAATTTATTATGATTACTAAAACATGTTATAAGGAAAAATTAAACGGAAAATATTTTTTTGTGACAGAGGTCAAGACTCCTATTATGATGTAGTACAGGTACAATAATAGTAAAAAAAACGTATTTTTAATATAACTTAAATGTAACATTTCAAAAAGTTAAATGTTCATATATTTTAATTAATTACATGTAAAGTAAAACATTTCAATCGTTTTTTGTTTTAATTATGATGATAAGAGCTTACAGTTCATGAAGGTCAAAAATCAGTATCTAAAAATATTAGAATTTTTACATTTTAGTTTCAATAAATGACCATCCATACAGTATAAATTGTGGGTATCTCTTGTTCTTTGAAACCACGATAATGGGGAACACTGCTGACTTGGCAATGGTCCAGAAGACGATCATTGACACCCTCCACAAAGAGGGTAAGTCACAGAGGGTCATTACTGAAAGGGGTGGATGTTCAAGGAGTGCTGTATCAAAGCATATTAAATGCAAAGTTGAAGTCTTTTGTCCTTCCTGGAAGGAAGAAATTCGGTAGGAAAATGTGCACAAGTAACAGGGATGACTGCAAGTTTGAGAATACTGTAACTGTACATGAGTATTAAAACTTCCGTGAAAACACGAGGACACCATGTGGGACGAACAAAAGATTCGGCCTTCAGAAACTTAAGTAAGAAAGAAACTTAATATGTAAGTATTTCAAACAAAGTTTCTATCCTAACTGAACTGGTAATTGATCTGAATGCAGAAAAGGGCAGCATCTCTTTCGTGATCTTCCTGGTGGTTTCAGAAATAGCAAAGAGGGCTAGTTTTAACTTTCCTCTGAGGGTACTCGCAAAACTCCCGTATGTATGTTTATGTGTTTTAGTACGTTATTCCATGTATTGTAGAATAGCAGTTAGCAAATAAACCTTGTTTCATTTATAAAGAACTATGTCTTGAGATGTGATTTTCTAGTTCAAACTTAATGCCAAAAAGATTGTGCTACCTCGCTCAAATGGTATAAAACCCTTTATTTTGTTTATCGTTGGCCACGAAAGCAAAATAAACTAAATTGTTACAGATATACTGATGTTAGTGGTCGCTGGAAGAATCGTTAATAGAGTATAAATCACAAGTCAAAGATTAATATTACTTTACACAAGCAATATTTTATCTGTAAGCTAATGATTCCCCGCAGCTGAAATAATAGCTTCATAGATTTTTTACACTTCGGTGTAGAATACTGTAGAAAAGTGGAAACATTATCTGAGAAAACAATACAGCATTAATATATTTGACGTGAAATATATATTAGTTTTACACAATATAAATAATTAATCTTACCTGGTTTGTGCATGCTGTTGAAGTGGATTCTTTCCAGATCTGTACAAGCTTACAAATGTTTTAGTCTGTAGCTGTGGGTGTCCTCAATAAGTGTGACTTGAGATTAGGTCAATCACAACAATTTCAGCCGGGAGTGGGGTGTGTGTTTGTGGGAGGGGAACATTTATGAAGAGTTAGATATTTTGGAGACCTGCTTTCTGAAACTTCCATGGCTCCCTCTTTTCCTCCCTCCCTCCAGCACCTTAACTGGTCATTAACATATGGAAGGTTTGACAGCCACCAGTCCCCACAACTAGCAGTGTTTCAGTATGTGATTTATGGCATCAATCACAGCCGAGCATAACCAGTCATATCCAAACATATCTCGATGGAGGCATTTCCTCCTTTTACATGAATTTCCCCCATTTATTCTCAATTACCCCCCACCAAACTCACTCAACTCATCAAACTCCAGAAACAGGAACAAAACAAAATACTTTCAAAACGAAAGACAAAAATGGGAAGGAGGGACGCCGCTTACTGTTGTTGGTCCGGTCTTCTGTCACAGTATGTAGGAGTCAGGGAAACGAGGAGGCAACGAACTCTTCAAAACAGAAACTTTATTTAATCAAACTCAAGGAACGCTGGAGACACGGAAGGGCAAACACCAAATGACGATTGAGAACTGACACAGGCAGGGAAGCAGGGAACTAATAAACACTGAGAAAAACTAGATAATTAATGACACAAGGCTGGGGACTAATAAACTAATCACACGGAACGAGGACAGGAACTGAAACTAACCAACTATGGGCACAAAAGGGAGGGAAACACACGGCATAGGGAGACAGGACTGACAATATCACTATAGTTGGTATAGTAAGACTGGTGGTCTTTTGCTGGGGGCTTTTACCCTACATTTTACATTTAGTCATTTAGCAGACGCTTTTATCCAAAGCGACTTACAATTGGGGAATACATAAAGTGATTAATCTTGAAGAGGCAAACAGCGAGCTGCAACTGGTAGTCAGTGCAAGGAGACAAAGAGAGCTGTGAAATGTGCTCTTTTGGGCTCGTTGAAGACCAATCGTGCCGCTGCATTCTGAATCATTTGTAGAGGTTTGATTGTGTTTGATGGAAGTCCAGCCAGAAGCGCATTGCAGTAGTCCAGCCTATAAATGACAAGGGCCTGGACAAGAAGTTGTGCAGCATGCTCTGTCAGAAAGGGCCTGATCTTTCTGATGTTGTGAAGTGCAAACTTGCAAGATCGAGCTGTCTTTGCAATGTGCTCTTTGAAGGTCAGCTGGTCATCAAAGATTACACCAAGATTTCTGACCGAAGCTGATGGGGTAATTGTTGATGAACCCAACTGAATCGTGAAGTCATGCTGTAGAGTTGGAGTGGCAGGGAAGACAAGAAACTCAGTCTTTGCCAAGTTGAGCTGTAGGTGATGTTCTTTCATCCATGCCGAGATGTCTGCCAAGCAGCCTGAGATCCGTGCAGCTACCGTTGGATCATCTGGTCGAAATGAGAGATAGAGCTGTGTGTCATCAGCGTAGAAATGGTAGGAGAAGCCATGTGCCTTTATGATGGGACCCAGTGATGTAGTGTATGTAGAGAAGAGGAGGAGTCCAAGAACCGAGCCCTGGGGAACCCCAGTGACCAACTGATGAGCTTTGGATACCTCCCCTCCCCAGGCCACCTTGAAAGACCGACCAGTGAGATAGGATTCAAACCAGCGAAGTGGAATCCCAGTGATGTCCAGTGATGAGAACGTGGACAGGAGGATCTGATGATTGACAGTGTCAAAAGCGGCAGACAGATCCAGCAGAATGAGGACTGATGATTTGGAAACAGCTTTTGCAATTCGCAGGGCTTCAGTGACTGAGAGTAGCGCAGTCTCAGTTGAATGGCCACTCCTGAAACCTGACTGTTTAGGGTCCAGTTTGTTGTTCTGTGAAAGAAACAATGAGACCTGGTTGAAGACAACTTGTTCGAGCGTTTTGGCTATGAATGGAAGGAGAGAGAGACAGGTCTGTAGTTTTCTATAAGAGAAGTGTTTAATGTAGGTTTTTTGAGCAGTGGGGTAACCCGAACCTGTTTGAATGCAGTGGGGAAGATGCCTGTGAGGAGAGATGTGTTGATAATGTGTGTGAGTGCTGTAAGAGTGTGGGAGAGATTGCTTGGAAAAGGTGCGAAGGGATTGGGTCTAGAGGACATGTTGTAGGATGGCTGGAGAGGAGAAGTTTGAATACTTCCGCCTCAGTGAGGGGACAGAAGGAGAAGATGGGAGTTTGAGCAGTGGATCTAGTTAGTTGGAGGTCCTGTGTGAGTGAAGGTGAAAACTGACTACTGATTGTTTTAGTTTTGTCTGTAAAAACCCTAAACCTATGTTAACATGACTTCTATTCAAAACAAACATATTCAACCATTTAGTTGTACACTAATTATGCTGGCCCATCAATTTTCAGTAAAATATACTGAATATTGATGGAGCAACATCATTTATCTATAAAGCAAATGTATTTAGATTTTCCTCAAGTTTTCTTTTTAGCACCATTCTATCCTACTTGATATGATGTTTACTTTTTAAAATAAATGAAGTCAGACGTCAGGCTTAGATGTGGCTCTGCGGGAAATAAATGTTGCCAAGATACAGTAATAAGACTGAAACCGCACATGGGATGAATGCTTATTAGATCTATTAGATTACACATTGGATTCCAGGAACAGTTTGAGGCTTATTGAAGCAGATGAGCTGTTATTCCCACCTCCTGACACCAGCGTAAATTTGCTTCCAAGTCAGGCTGTATTTTGCATAGTCCACATCTTAAAAAGGCAGAGTTTGGTGAAAAGTCCAGTGTAAATATGAATTATTATATCCCATTAATGAAAGTTAACATTAAATCAATCCACGTAAGACATTGCCTTAATGAGGGAGGTCTGTGCAAGCTTAGTCTATTCAACTTTTATTAGAAATGCTGGCCTACGGATTGGGTTTCAAGCCTCACACTCAACAACAAATATAATTGCAATCCCCAAAACTGGGAGTAAGGCCATAATCTGCATATTAGCCAAATACAAATGTATAGATGTGAATTCAATTAGCTGAGAACTGTTGTCAGGCTGCATATTGTACATTTTGTAATTACATTGTGTTCAACAAATTGTATTTTAATTGATTTATCTATTGGGGGCGCAACTGTGCCCTTTCATTATCGGACAGGGGGCAGATGGAAACAAATGCTGATGTTTTAGTTTCAAATGGAGCAGATTCATTAACACTCATAGTATAACGAGATGCTCACTGGCTGCTCTTTCACACTACACAGACTGTGTCTAACTCACATCAAAATAGAAGATTAAACAGATGGTCTGTGGGTGAGAATGAAGTGCTTTCATAAGATGCACTGATCCAGTAAAATGCATTGTAATGTCACACTCGGATAAAAACAAAACAAAACATGTAATGCTATAGTCATTTGCACAGTATTTGGATCAACTACATAATAATACAACAATAAAATGTACCCTTTGCATTTGGTTTTGAAGAGATTGCATACCATTTTCATGATTAAAAAGATTAAAATGAATGACTGTAAAAATGTAATGCAAGGTAACCCTTTTGTAACTAGTATTAACATTTTTACACATCCTTATTTATTATTATTATTAAAAATGTGTTTAAATTTGTCAAGGTTAAAAAAAAGATATTCAAATTAAATACATATGAGTTATTAATTCATGAATATCAAACGTTTCTACTATTCTTGTATTGTCATAAAAAGTTGAATTCATTTATTAAAAGATGTTTGACCTTTCTTTCTTTCTTTCTTTCTTTCTTTCTTTCTTTCTTTCTTTCTTTCTTTCTTTCTTTCTTTCTTTCTCTCTATACAAATTTACCTTGGTGGACAAAATGATTAAAACATCCACATTAGTTTCATATGGTAACCCCCCCCCCAAAAAAAAATAAAATAAGAAAACATTAAAATGAAAGACTTTTAAATATCATGTGGTATATGTAATTATATTGTTTGGTCTTTGATAATATTTGTCTTTAAATGCAAGATAATTAAAGTGTACCTGAAGTATACTTGCAATTGCTCTACTTTATCGCAATCAAATATACTTCAGTATATCTTTAGTTGTACTTCAACACGACTTCCACAGAATTAAAGTGCATAAATAATTAGTTGTTCCATATTAGCAGACTTTAAGTATACCAGTTTAGTATACTAAAAGTACAATTGCAGGGCATTTTTATTAAGTACATAAATATGTACATGTATCAGTAGTGTTTGTTTTTATTTTAAAGTCCTTTTTTTGTAATTGTAAAGAAGCTTTATTGTTTGTTTGTTTTTTTACCTTACATAGAACAAAATGTATCGAAGCGCACCTGCTGAAAATGACAGTCTGGTGTTTTTTTACTAGCAGGAAAGCATGTTATGTCATTGTGCTCTTCTGCAATGAAAGGCTCTTTCTGTCATCTTTGCTGATAGAGGAAGATTGAAGGTGGGAATGTTTGTGTCCTGGGTCTCTTTGCTCAGATGGAATGCCCCCCACCTGCTGTTATATCTATTACATGAGCAGAAGATGTGCTCTTCTGTAATCAGTAGTAGAGCAGCTTCTGAGCTGAAATTGAAGCTAACCAGAGCCGACCATTGGTGTGATGATTCAATGGTCAGTGTGACATGTTTTAAAGTGCCCTAGCTACATGTGCTGAGGCTCAAGAGGCTAATGGCCTATAATTGCAAGATAGGTTTTATTTTGTATCGGAGCACAAGCAAGTTAAGTTTCGCTCTACAGAGAAAATAATTATTTGGCTGTAGATTCTGCGTTAACATTTAAATAGCAATTAGTCTACATACAGAGGCTGCTTAGAGCAGGAACATTCCCAGTTCAGTTCTGTCTCAATAAATCTGTCAAGCAGAGACCTGGTATTAAAGGTAAGAACATGTTTTATCTTAATTTAATATTTTTTTTGTCTGCAGTGTTGTTTTGGTCTCCACTGACTGTAATTCTAAACTAAACTAAACAGACAAAACAGTCTTAAAGTATCTTTACTTGGGTTCAGATAAGAAATTAACACCGCTTTGAAACAACAAGAAGGTGAGTAAATTATGAAATAATTTTCATTTTTGGGTGACCTATCCTTTTAAGTTTGATCTTTAGGCACCCTATACAAATCAAAGTAGATTCAGTTGTAAAAGTTTCTGGTAAGTTCATTGCACTTGACACATTTCGATTTTCAAGCTGACGGGAATAACAGTTAATCTGTAATTTTATTCTTGATATTTTGTGACTTTTTCTTATTTAGGGCCATGAACATGCATGCAAAGTCAGGATACACTGATGTGTTTTGAAATGCACACAAATAATTTACTGATGATTTTGATGTTCAAGGGTCAATTTGACCCACATTTTGTTTTGTTTCAAGACAACTGTACAGCCCCAAATTAAATATATTTAAATATATTTTTTATATGTTGTTATGTTGGAATTTTACTACACTTGAAAGGGGAACAAAAGCATTGTATCATTATTTTCAGTGCTGAAAAAGACTTAAAAGAGAGCTATAATGTATATTTTCAATGTATATGAAATACTATTTAACTTGTTTTTTCTTCTATAATTTTTTGTTACTTTTTCTCACTTAGGGCCATGAAATAAGTTAATGAATGAGTTGTGTTCCAAATTTGAAGTTGATATAAAAAAATGTGGTTCATATGCAACTTTGTTTAGGCATTACACAACTCAGACCTTTCCAACGATATGCATGTTGTCAAGATTATAAAAAGTTTTAAATCTAAAAGACTATAATACAATTTGTAAAATAACACCCCCCACTAAGGAGGAGGAGCCCGCTAAAAGGGTTTAGAGTACCATTTCCATATTAACGCAATGTCTGATTTCAAAATGTTTTTCACAGGATACATTTTGAGGTTATATGCTGTCAAATGATATATAATTTATTATGATTACTAAAACATGTTACAAGGAAAAATTAAACAGAAAATATTTTTTTGTGACAGAGGTCAAGACTCCTATTATGATGTAGTACAGGTACAATAATAATAAAAAAACGTATTTTTAATAAAACTTAAATGTAACTTATTTCAAAAAGTTAAACGTTCATATATTTTAATTAATTACATGTAAAGTAAAACATTTCAATCGTTTTTTTGTTTTAATTATGATGATAAGAGCTTACAGTTCATGAAGGTCAAAAATCAGAATTTTTACATTTGAGTTTCAATAAATGACTATCCATACAGTATAAATTGTGGGTATCTCATGTTCTTTGAAACCACGATAATGGGGAACACTGCTGACTTGGCAATGGTCCAGAAGACGATCATTGACACCCTCCACAAAGAGGGTAAGTCACAGAGGGTCATTACTGAAAGGGGTGGATGTTCAAGGAATGCTGTATCAAAGCATATTAAATGCAAAGTTGAAGTCCTTTGTCCTTCCTGGAAGGAAGGAATTGGGTAGGAAAATGTGCACAAGTAACAGGGATGACTGCAAGTTTGAGAATACTGTAACAAATCTATGAAGCTATTATTTCATCTCCGAGGAATTATTAGCTTACAGATAAAATATTGCTTGATTAAAGTAATATTAATCTTTGACTTATGATTTATACTGTATTAACGATTCGTCCAGCGATCACTAACATCAGTATATCTTTATCAGTTTAGTTTATTTTGCTCTCGTGGCCAACGATAAACAAAATAAAGGGTTTTATACCATTTGAGTGAGGTAACGTGGTCTTTTTGGCATTAAGGTTGAAATACTTGAAAATCACATACCAAGAGACAATTCTTTATAAATGAAACAAGGTTTATTGCTAACTGCTATTCTAACATACATGGACTACTTAAAACAAAACACATAGACAACACATAACATACACACACCCACACATTCAGAGCTCTACGGTTTAATGTTAGAAGAAGAGTTAAGGTAGCACTCTTTGCTATTTCATAACTGAAGCCACATAAGATCACGAAAGAGATGTCACCCTTTTCTGCATTCAGATAAATTATCAGTTTAGTTAGGATAAAAACGTTGCTTGTATACTTGCGTTCACTTAAGTTTCCGCAGGCGAATCTTTTGTCTCGTTCCACGTTGTGTTCTCGTGTTTCCACGGAAGTGTCCGATCCTTTGTTTCGGATGCCACGTGTTCTCCTCGTGTTGCTGAACGGATCTTCGGCTTTGTTCACGTCGCTGTTGCTGAAGGATATTGATCCTTCTAAAATATGTTAATCATGTGCTACTATATCAGTATAATCAATATATAATCAAATGGTGTGTTAAGATGTCTTATTAAGGTTTTCTAGAGTGGTATATGTTGAACTGATATAACCAAACTTAAGAGCTGACAATACTGAGGTGCTTGCTTGGAATGTGGATGTGTGGACACACATACATAACAAGTCCATAAATCGCTTGGAGAAGATGGTCCCAGGCACGAACTGGGGGTATGAGTTTTAAGTGTTGTTTTGCAGGACCCAAGGGAAACAAAGGAGGAGAATACTGATTGGAGGAGCGTTGGACGGTTACGACGGCCAATGAAAAGACGACCCACGTGGACAGATTTTATAAATGTCCTGTGAAAATGCTTTTGGGGGTTGGTCCTTTGTAAGGCGTCTTGCCTGAGGCCAACCCAGTACTGTGGAGATTTCTGATTAATAAACTCCAACACTTTGACATTTTAAGCCTTTCTTCGATTTTTGAACACGCAGGACATTTTAAAGTCCATCATTGCGTGACGTCACTGGGGAAGCCCTCTTTCTGATCGGCGGTTGCCTAGTTCTGTGTAGAGATGAAAGCGTCGTTGGGCTGCTGGTTCGGTGTTAAGGCTTTACGAAGTCTTGAGTTCGCTTAGCTATCTTCCTCAGGCCGATGTTTAATGCGAGGGTCCAGTACGAACGGTGTTTCCGGTTCGTCAGCGAGCAAGCTAGTTGAAGCGTGAGGATGAAAGAGAGCGATTTTCGAACCTGGTGGCTGAACCAATCACATTGTTCTTGTGGGGCGGAGCCTCGCCCATGTCTTTGGGGCGTACCGTAATGAAAATTCCATGTGGCGAACAATAAGCGTTTTAATACTTGTTTAAAGTGTTATCACATGTTTACCCATTTATAATTATCACCAAATCTGTTGTACCATTGATTCAAAATAATCATGACAGTTTCTGTGAATCTAAACACCACATTTGGCACACAAAGTGCATATACTACACAGTTTAAGGCATAGATTAAAACATTTCGCATTTCCTAAATAATTCACATTCATACCAAGCATATGAAAGGCAGAGTACAACATTAATATCCATATGTTTTTTACGTAGATGGTTTTAATATTCAAGGCCATTAGAGTTATTCTCGAAATCCTTCTCCGAAAAGCATGCACTCTGTGCTGGATGAGGAGGGGAGGGGCTTTATATCCAGACAGAGAGGCACCTTGTTGGGAAAGGATGACAAATTATTGAAAAAGCTGCTGTTTTCAATGGTCTTGTGTGTCTTCATGCCTAGCTGGCATTACAATACTGTCAAGCAAAGCCGATTCAAACACTTGAGAGAGCTTCACAAGGAGTGAACTGAAGCTGGAGTCAGTGCATCAAGAGTCATCACGCTCAGACATCTTCAGGAAAAGGGCTACCAAGCCACTTCTAAAATAGAAACAATGTCAGAAGCATCTTACCGGGGCTAAGGAGAAAATGAATTGGACTGTTGCTTAATTGTCCAAAGTCCTCTTTTCAGATGAAAGTACATTTAGCATTTAATTTGAAAATCTAGGTCCCAGAGTCTGAAGGAAGAGTGGAGAGGCACTGAATCCATGTTGCTTGTAGTCCAGTGTGTAATTTCCACAGTCAGTGATGATTTGGGCTGCCATGTCATCTGCTGGTGTTGGTCCACTGTGTTTTCTGAAGTCCACAGTCAACGCAGCCATCTACTAGGAAATGTCATGCTTCCTTCTGTTGACAAGCTTTTTGGAGATGCTGATTTCATTTTCCAGCAGGACTTCCCCTACGGAAAGAAAATATATTTTACTATATATGAACAGTCAATATATTAAATAATTTTCAGTATATTGGTAATTATATAGAATAATACATTGTGGTAATATATTACAATATATTGAATAATACATAAGGAATTGCTGCATTCCATATATTGAGAATTATATGTCAACATATATTGTACTCATATAGTCACATTTGTATGGGAATATGTATTAGCAATATATGAACACAATTCAAGGTACATTTTTATTTTAATATATATTCATATATCGAATTATATATTTGTAAATATATAAATATTGACTACTCATATAATGTCACATATATATGTGAAAATGTATGCAAAATGTATGTATACAAATATGAATAAATGTATTGTCTAATGTATGTGTGAATATATATATATATGTATATATACTTATAGTTGTGTGTATACGTATATATATATATATATATATATATATATACGTGTGTGTGTATGTGTGTCACATGCATGTGTATGTGTGTCACATGCATGCAGATTGTGCATGTCACAATCTGCTACTACTGTGTCAGAAACGAGTAACGAGGAGATGAAGGAGATTCAGAAACAATCTTTATTAATCCACACTGGGAAAAACAGGGAAGCCAGGAGTCACACACATAGCACAGGGACGTTTAGGCATATAACAGCGGTCAAAGGAAGCTAAACAGAACGCTCTTTACATACACTAAACACAAGGACTAAACAAGACTGATTGACAAGAAACACCTGTAATCAAATCAACACAAATGGAAATAGGAACAGAAAGAACCAAATATGGGCATGCAAGGAAGAAAACTAGAAAATGTATTAAACACAGCTGAAACAGAGGAACAATCAAACACTAAGGAAGAAAACTAGGTCAGGGGGATCACACGGAGACAGAAAACAAACTCAAAACATATAACATACTGAACATGTGACAATATACAGTGCTCAGCGTAAATGAGTACACCCCCTTTGAAAAGTAAAATTTTAAACAATATCTCAGTGAACAAAAAAAACATTTCCAAAATGTTGACAAGACTAAGTTTAATATTACATCTGTTTAACTTATAACATGGAAGTAAGGTTAATAATATAACTTAGATTACACATTTTTCAGTTTTACTCAAATTAGGGTGATGTCATTCAAAAATGAGTACACCCCACAACAAAAACTACTAAATCTAGTACTTTGTATGGCCTCCATGATTTTTAAGGACAGCACCAAGTCTTCTAGGCATGGAATGAACAAGTTGGTGACATTTTGCCAGATCTATCTTTTTCCATTCTTCAAGAATGACCTCTTTTAGAGATTGGATGCTGGATGGAGAGTGATGCTCAACTTGTCTCTTCAGAATTCCCCATAGGTGTTCGATTGGGTTCAGATCAGGAGACATACTTGGCCACTGAATCACTTTCACCCTGTTCTTCTTCAGAAATCCAATTGTGGCCTTAGATGTGTGTTTAGGATCATTGTCATGTTGGAAAAGTGCACGACGACCAAGGGCACAGAGTGATGTAGCATCTTCTCTTTCAGTATAGAGCAGTACATTTGTGAATTCATGATGCCATCAATGAAATGCAGCTCCCCGACACCAGCAGCACTCATGCAGCCCCACATAAGGACACTGCCACCACCATGTTTCACTGTAGGCACCATGCATTTTTCTTTGTATTCCTCACCTTTGCGACGCCATACAGTTTTGAAGCCATCAGTTCCAAAAACATTTATCTTGGTCTCATCACTCCAGAGTATAGAGTCCCAGTAGTCTTCATCTTTGTCAGCATGGGCCCTGGCAAACTCTAGGCGGGCTTTTTTGTGCCTGGGCTTTAGGAGAGGCTTCTTTCGTGGTCGGCACCCATGCATGCCATTCCTCTACAATGTACGCCGTATTGTGTCACGGAAATGGTCACCCCAGTTTGGCTTTCTACTTCTTTAGATAACTGCAGTGAACTTGCATGTCGATTTTCTTCAACCCTTCTCATCAGAAGACGCTCCTGACGAGGTGTTAACTTCCGTGGACGACATGGACAAGTCTGTGAGATGGTTGCAGTTCCATCTTTTTTAAATGTTTGTACCACTTTTGCTACAGTACTCTGACTGATAAGTAGAGCATTGCTGATCTTCTTGTAGCCTTCACCTTTCTTGTGTAAAGAAATTATTTTCTTTCTCAGGTCTTGTGACATTTCTCTTCCATATGGTGCCATTGCTGACAGCATGAAATGGGAAGGGGTTTTCTTTAAGTAACACCCTTTTATAGTCAACTGTCACCTGTGTAATGAATAATTAGACTCACCTGTGGTTGAATTCTTGTTAAATTAGACATTTGTAGTCTAAAATTTAGCTTTGCTCCAGAGACTTTCAGTGGGGTGTACTCATTTTTGCATCACCCTAATTTGAGTAAAACTGAAAATTGTGTTCTCTAAGTTATATTATTAACCTTACTTTCATGGTATAAGTTAAACAGAAGTTATGTAAAACTTAGTCTTGTCAACATTTTGGAAAATGTTTTTGTGTTCATTGAGATATTGTTTACAATGTTACTTTTCAACGGGGGTGTACTCATTTACGCTGAGCACTGTATATATATATATATATATATATATATATATATATAGTCCCCTCCATAAGTATTGGAACAGTAAAGACAAAATGTATCTGCTGGCTGTGGAGTCAAGTCATTTGCAAATATGATTAAAAGATGAATATGAGAAAAAACAACAGAATATCACATTTTATTATTAGCCGTTTCAACATACATGTTTTACCAAATAAAAAGAACAGCACTTTTAGAGTTCATCCCGCTATTTGATGTGAGCATGAGTATTGGGACAGTTGAACATAAGGCAGATATAAAAGATTAAAAGCTATTATTTAGTTGCAGATCCCTATCACAGCAGTGAGTCTGTGACCCATAGACATCACCAGACTCTTGGTCTCACCCTTTGAAATACTTTCCCCAGCCTTTAATGTAGCCAATTCCAATTATTGCTTGTTTTGGGGATTTTCTGCCTTTACTCTCCTCTTCAGATGGTAAAATTCATGTTCAATCGGATTTAGATCTGGATATTGACTTGGGAAATCTAAGACTTTCCATTTCTTTTCCGTTATAGATTCCATGACTTCGCTGGCAGGGTTTTTTGGGTCATTGTCCTCATGCAATATGAATCACTTCCCAATTAATCTGGTGGCATTTTCTTTAATATTGGTAGGCAAGATGGTTTTGTACCCTTCAAAATTCATTCTGCTACGGTCATCATACATTAAGTCATCAGTAAAGATGAGAAGACCTGTTCCAGAGACAGCCATACATGCCCATGCCACGAATGAATTAAATAATGATGCATTTATATAGCGCTTTATTGTGTATTGTTGTACACCCAAACCACTTTATAATCATGCGGTGGGTCTCTCCTCAACCCCCACCAGTGTGCAGCATCCACTTGGATGATGCAACGGCTGTCACAGCACAACAGCGCCAGTGCGCTCACCACACACCAGCTACATGTGGAGAGGAGAGAGAGTCATAGAGCCAATCAAGTGGATGGGGATTATTAGGAGGCCATGATTGATAAGGGCCAGTGGTGGTAATTTGGCCAGGACACCACCTCCACCATGCTTTACAAGCTGTATGCTTGGGGTCATTTGCAGTTCCCTTTTTCCTCCACATTTTTGCTTTCCCATCACTTAGATAAAGGTTAATCTTTGTCTCATCGGTCCATAAATTCAGTTCCAAAACTCTTCTGTCTCACCTTTGTGCTGTTTTTCAAATTCTAATCTTGCCTTTCTATTTTTTGTGCTGGTCAGAAGTTTGCATCTTGCTGTGTAGCATCTTTAATTCTGTTTCAAAGTCTTCTGAGGACAGTAGATTGTCAGAGCATCACCCCAGCTATCTGGAAGTTGTTGGTGATTTTACAGACATGTCTTTTAGGATTCATTTTCACAGCTTTTATGATTCGTCTGTCATAAACTACTGTTGTTTTCTCAGCCGATCAGGTAGTTGTTGGTTGCTGGTGTCACTGGAGGCTTACAAGCTCATGATTTCTTCATGCCCTTTGTTTTTGGTATAGCTCTAATTGACTTCCTCATTTATTTTAGCATCCAAATTGCTTGCTTTTCTCTCAAAGTCAGCTCCATCATCTTCATCCTGGTTTGTGTGTGTCATCATCGAATGCAAGATTCAGAATGCAGAAGTAATGGATATGACTGATACGACACATTCCCTGCTTATAATATCTGAATAATTAATGCACCAGGACACAGCTGATCACTCAGAAAGACCTGTGAGGCAACTGTTCCAATACTTTTGTGTGTGTATGTGTGTGTAATGTATTTTCACACGTAGCTACTATCTATATTGACAATTAGATGGGAACATGTATGTTAAATATATATGTAATCAAATCTGAAAATATATTTTATAATATATCCATATATTTATATATCCCATAATGTATGACTATACATGTGTGTGTGTGTATACATATTAATATATAGTTAATATAATAAATGTTAACATCTACTAAATGTATGTGACAATACATTTGTACTATATCTATATAACTTGCTACGTGTACTGCGTAAGGCTAACTGAGACTTGTCACAGAACTTACAAATTATTGTTGGTTTGATTGCTATTATCCTTATTTAAGTTGCTTTGGATAAAAGTCTGCTCAGTCTGCTGAATGATTAAATGTGGACGCTAATTTGCCTGAATCTGTATATTATTGGGACCTTTGTAGGCATACTGGGAATGCATTTTTGAGACATTTAATTTTGTATGTAAACCCATGTGTTATTTATTACAAAGGAAAAAATATTTCAAAAAAGCTATGTAGTACTGTATTGTTTCTGTCTTTTTGCTAAATATATATATTATATGTATCAATTTATGGTTCATGCATATATTGCAGAATATTGAAAAATATAAGCACTAGAGTCCCATATATCAAAATATATTATTTCATATATCATATTATATCTTGCAATATATTCAAATATATTTTTGTTCCGCACCTGCCCACACTGCCAAAGGTACCAAATGCTGGTTCAATGGCCATGGTTACTGTGCTTGATTGGCCAGCAAACTCGCCTGACCTGAACCCCATAGAGAATCTATTATTGTCAAGAGGAAGATGAGAGACACTAGAAGATTGGTATTGTCTAGAGGAAGATGAGAGACACCAGACCCAACAATGCAGATGACCTGAAGGCCGCTATCAAAGCAACCTGGGCTTCCATTACACCCGAGCAGTGCTACAGGCTGATTGCCTCCATGCCACGCTGTATTGATGCAATAATTCATGCAAAAGGAGGCCCGACCAAGTATTGAGTGCATAGAAATTAACGTACTTTTCAGAAGCCTGACATTTCAGTTTAAAATATCCTATTTTTATTGATCTTATGTAATATTCTAATTTTATGAGACTCCGAATTCTGGGTTTTCATTATCTGTAAGCCATAGTCATCAAAATCTCAACAAATAAAGGCTTGAACATTTTTACTCTATGTGTAATGAATGTATATAATATATGGGTTTCACTTTCTGAAAGGAATGACAAAAAATATTGACCTTTTTCATGATAATCTTATTTTTTTATGTACCTTTTATACCTTTTGAGGTGCACTCTTGGCACAAATGAATCTAATACTGTTCCTGCATAATTTGTAACAAATTATAATTGATAAAATATCAATTTAGCTTAGACCTTTCCAACAATATACAGTTTGTCATAATTAGATTAGGATTTAATTGTAAAATAGTAATAACGTATAGTAGTAAACTTCGACCAGCGAACAGTTAGGGGGTTAAAAAATGTGGTTAAAACACATTTATAAAAAAATCATAATATTAGATATTAATTGTTCGTACTGTGTGAAAAAATACTGATCTTAAAATGTTTATGTTCATACCTTATTCCTTATTGTTTTTAATAATGTGATATTTAGGGAATTGCATTGAAGTCAATTAGGGTCAATTTGAGCCGCTCCATCAAAATTGTACCCATAAATCGAACAAAATACAAGGGTTCAATTTACTTAAATGTTTGATTTGATTGATTGGATTGAATTGAATCAGACTGCATTGTGAAACATTATATCTAGATTTCTATGGAAGATATATTTTCAATGGATCTATCTATAATCCAAATTGTGAGATAAAAACACAACATTAACAGTAATAATTTTTTATTCTGTGTTTTTCTCTGTGAAACAAAATCTGAAAATAAAATGAAATGAAGGGGTGGAAAATAAAAGTACAAAGTAAAAGAAGCAAAGCAAACAAATAAATAAAAGCAAAGAAAGATAAAAGAAATCAGGCAAACATATTTTGTGTCTTGCAGTGTTCTTATATGCAAGATGAAATGCCTTATTATTTCAAAGACCTACTTTAAAGAAGAAAATGGACTGGGATTAGAAGAGGTTCAATCTTCATGTGTGCATATGTGAGACCTAACACCAGTGGTGGTCAGTAACGAAGTAAAACTACTTCGTTACTGTACTTAAGTAAATTTTTCAAGTATCTGTACTTTACTGGAGTAGTTTTATTTTGAGTAACTTTTACTTTTACTTCACTACATTCCAAAGCATAAGATCGTACTTTTTACTTCACTACATTTCATAAAACATATCGTTACTCCTTATAATACATCACGTGCTCCGAGACGCAGAAGTGGTGTATGATTCATGAACAAACTGATTCTTTTCACTGAACCTGTTAAATCGGTTCCAAATCGCAACAAACGATTCATTCACGAACTGCAATGATCCGATTGCAGCTGTTCTCGAGTCGAAAACTCACTGATTCAAATGATCCGTTTAGAGCGAGTCTTCTTCAGTGAACTGAACTCACGAGTAAAGAACCGGGAGATCTTGTGAACGCGTGCGCGCGCAGGCGCGCAACAGCTGCTGCGAAAAGTAAGTTACTAATGTCGAATTTTAGGATTCATTTTTGTAACTGAAAATAATATTTAGGTCAAAACTGTCAGTTGTTTGTGAACTAAATCTGCTGTAAAGGGGGATCTATTTAAGCCCACTGAAATGCTTGAATGCAGACAGATCAACATCAGTGTCTCTAACGTTATGTTTTAGGTCAAAAAACAAAACATTAAAATAACACCGATTAAATAAAATAACTCATTCACGTTCATATTCCCCGCTGCTGTAACGTTAGCAGTTTTATTAAAATGCTACGCATTTAGACCTATGTGACGTCTGTTTTTATATTGTTTATCAACAGTATACATTTTTATATTGTTTAGATCAACTAGCCGAGTAGACATATATGAATGTTTATTCATAACCATACTGAAACTAAGTAAATATTGTTAGCTGATGCTAGCTGTCTAGCTAACAAGCTTGCTGGTGCTAAGTTGAGGAAATTTTTAGACATAAAGTCCAAACATTTTTATTCAGCCACCTAGATAGATTCCATCTGAGGGAAAAAGAAAGGATGTGATGTTCAGAACATAGTAACTACAGTAATTATCAGAGTGGGAAGTGATGCCCTCTGGGGGCATTGGGCCAGGGGTGTTTTTACACCACAGACAAGGTTTGAGAAGAAAAAAAATCATTATGAAAATATAATTATATTTTCCTTAAAATGTTCTTCGTAATTTCAGGCCTAATTCTCATGTCATATATAACTGACGTTCTGCAAAACAACAAGTTCTAAAACACTTTTTTCTTACTGGTGAAAATTAGATGGTGAAATCTGTTTTCTCTCAGGTACATGGCAGTGTAAGCTTCACAGTGAACATTACTACATCACTCTCATCAACGTAGTCCATATCAACAAAATATATATCTTGACTCTATATAGTGGTTATTTTGGGCAGTAGGATTATAAAAATATGTGCTAATATAAAATTAAATAAAGTAGTCTATATAAAATTGCAAAATAAATCTGTCTATCAGTACTTTTTTACTTAAGTACATAAAAAATTGAGTACTTTTGTACTTTCACTCGAGTAAAATTGAAAAAGCAGTACTTTTACTTTTACTGGAGTAATATTTTATTATACGTATCTATACTTTTACTCAAGTACTTGATCTGTGTACTTTGTCCACCACTGCCTAACACAGCAGATCTGTGATTATGCACAGAGCAGAAGAGGCCTTGTTCTGTTGCTTCATTATCTTCACAGTAATTACGGACCCTTAAAAAAGTACTGCTATTATGCAGAAGCAGTTTTTTTTTGCTCAAATCCTTGTCCTTTTTAATATTACTAAATTATAATGTTTAGTGCAGCCATTTAGTCAATCAGTATGACAAAGCAATTGATCATGTCAATACACATTACACCTATTAATCAAACAAATGTCAGTCACGCAGCATCATGTTTCACAAGTTTTGTCTACAGGTTCTCCAATCAGTCATCGGCATATCATTATTCATCCACTGCAATGGTCCCATGTCAACCAATCAATTGTTGTCAAGTGATCTGTTGTTCATTTAATAGTCATTATATGTGTCATTCCCTCTGCGGGTCTTTGTCTTCAGTCATTCAGCTGTCCAGCAAACAATAGATTCTCGTGTTCATTCTGGAAATCTCATCTATTGTATGTCAGTTGACTGTCATGTGACTATAAGTTTGAATGTCTTCTTATGCCTTTGTGAGTCAAAAACAGTTTGACATTTACTAACAATGAATTGTATTACAAAGTTCACTCCACTTGGACTGGACCTTAAAAATGTTGTGCTTGAATGCAGCCCACGTTTACTTTTCATAAACGTATAATTTTATGAATTACTACTGCTATTGTCAAAAGAATATGTACGTCTTTAAAAGTAGATATTATCACATATATATTTGGTCTCCTATCATTGCGTACTTTTTCGTTCACATTGCGACAGATAGTGTGAGCTGACACTATTGCACCCTGTGTCTGCAGATCAGCTTGAATTTGTTTGGAAGTTAATCAGGGTTCCCTTCCGAAGGGAACTTCTACACTGCGTCCTCTAGAGGGCGCTATGGGAACGCCTTCAGCGTGACCGGTCTCTGAAGCATGAATAAAAACACACAATGCACTTGACATTGGCAGGTGGAAGCCTATGACGTAAGCAAATGAGCGTCTGCGGGCATAAAAGGGCGCCTGTGGAACACGTCATCCTCTTTTTGTCTTCAGGGTACTTTGTTTTTGAAGTGTGAGTAATTATGTCTGTTGAGAAATGCCTTAGGAGGTGTGTCGATCCGTGTCAGCATTTTCTGACACCAGATGACACACATGATTTGTGCGTTATGTGTTTGGGCGAAGAGCACGCGCTCTCTGTTCTCGAGAGAATGGAGTGCGCGCATTGTGAGCTTTTCTCTCTGGGAAAGTTCCGCTCTCGTATGTCCCTTTTCTCGGGAGAATTGGGGCAATCATCTGCCCCCCGTGTCTCGGGTCCAGCCGCTGCTGAGGCAGCGAGAAGACTAAGGGCGTGGGGATCGCAGATGGAGCTCGCTGACGAGTCTGCGGGATGAATTAATATCTCGCGCTCGTCAGCGGCTGACGAGAGTAAACTGCTGGAGGAAGATGTATTGTCTCTTACATCATCTGATCCAGCAGGAAGTGCTCTGCTGGCTCATGGTGGGCTGATGAAGGCGGAGAGGATATTTCTGAGCCTTCTCAGCTTGTCTGCCCTGCGTATGTAGAGCTGCTGGAGGTTATGAAGCCCTACAGTGGAGGCACAAAAAGGGGGAGTGGCTCGCAGTAGACCTGATGAGCGATCTCTCTCTGGCATAATCTCCCAGCTGCCGTGAGCCTCCCATTCCTTCCAGATCTTCATAGTGAGATCATGTAGGCATGGGATAAACCATATTCAGCCCGCATCCATCGGTATAAGCATACTAATTATGCTGACATCGAAGTAAGGCGCGAGCGCGGATATGCGTCAGTGCCCCCTAGGGGCGCTTGCGAGCTAAATTTTTTTTTTTTTTTTTAACCAGGCTCGAGTGTTGTTAGGCTTCCTCTCATTTAAGAGAGTCCTTTTGCGGAAGTCTCCACTCTCCAGAGCTCCGCCGAGGCAGCACTATTAGTATGTAGTCTCTATTGTGAGCCTCACTAGCTATCTCTAGCGCTGAGTGTAGTCAGGTCTCCTCTCGCTTTAGAGAGTCGTTATGCCGAGACTTCCACTCTTAAAAGTTCCCCTACCTGGATTGAGTGTTGCTAGGCTTCCTCTCATTTAAGAGTCATTCTGCTGAAGCCTCCGCTCCCCAGAGCTCCGCTTAGACCGCACTATTGGTGTGTAGGCTCTATTGTGAGCCTTGCTAGCTTTCTCTAGCGCTGAGTGTAGTCAGGTCTCCTCTCACTTTAGAGAGTCATTATGCTGAGACCTCCACTCTTAAGAGCTCCTGAACCAGGATTGAGTGTTGCTAGGCATCCTCTCGTTTAAGAGAGTCATTCTGCTGGAGCCTCTGCTCTCCAGAGCTCTGCTTGGACAGCACTATTAGTATGTAGGCTCTATTGTAAGCCTCGCTAGCTGTCTTTAGCGCTGAGTGTAGTCAGGTCTCCTCTCGCTTTGGAGAGTCGTTATGCTGAGACTTCCACTCGTAAGGGTTCCCCTACCTGGAGTGAGTGTTGCTAGGCTTCCTCTCGTTAAGTGAGTCATTTCGCTGAAGTCTCCGCTCTCCAGAGCTCCGCTTATTCTGCACTGTTAGCATGTAGGCTCTATTGTGAGCCTCGCTAGCTATCTCTAGCGCTGAGTGTAGTCAGGTCTCCTCTAGCTTAGAGAGTCGTTATGCTGAGACTTCCACTCGTAAGGGCTCCTCTACCTGGATTGAGTGTTGCTAGGCTTCCTCTCGTTTAACAGAGTCATTTTTCTGAAGCCTCCGCTCTCCAGAGCTCCGCTTATTCTGCACTACTAGTATGTAGGCTCTATTGTAAGCCTCGCTAGCTGTCTTCAGCGCTGAGTGCAGTCAGGTCTCCTCTCGCTTTGGAGAGTCGTTATGCTGAGACCTCCACTCTTAAGAGCCCCCCCAACTAGGGTTGAGTGTTGTTAGGCTTCCTCTCGTTTAGAGAGTCGTCCTGCTGAAGCCTCCACTCTTCAGAGCTCCGTCTCTGGTGCCTCTGTTGCTGAGTGTAGCCAGGTCTCCTCTCAATTAGAGAGTCGTTGTTAGGCTTCCTCTCGTTTAGAGAGTCGTCCTGCTGAAGCCTCCACTCTTCAGAGCTCCGTCTCTGGTGCCTCTGGCGCTGAGTGTAGCCAGGTCTCCTCTCAATTAGAGAGTCGTTATGCTGAGACCTCCACTCTTAGGAGCCCCCCAACTAGGGTTGTGTTGTTAGGCTTCCTCTCATTTAGAGATTCGTCCTGCTGAGGCCTCCACTCTTCAGAGCTCCGTCTCGGGCAGTAATAGGAGAATGTGGGCTCTTTTTGAGCATCACTAACTGCTTCTGGCGTTGAGTGTAGCCAGGTCTCCTCTCAATTAGAGAGTCGTTATGCTGAGACCTCCACTCTTAGGAGTTCCCCTACCTGGATTGAGTGTTAGGCTTTCTCTCGTTTAAGAGAGTCATTCTACTGAAGCCTCTGCTCTCCAGAGCTCCGCTTAGGCAGCACCATTAGTATGTAGTCTCTATTGTGAGCCTCGCTAGCTGTCTTTAGCGCTGAGTGTGGTCTGATCTCCTCTCGCTTTTAGAGGGTCGGTATGCTGAGACCTCCACTCTGAGAGTTCCCCTACCTGGATCGATTGTTGCTAGGCTTCCTCTCGTTTAGAGAGTCATTCTGCCTAAGCCTCCACTCTCCAGAGCTCCGCTTAGGTAGTACTATGTGCATGCTCTGTCCTGAGCCTCACTAGCTGTTCATAGCGTCGATTGTAGAAGTCTCCTCTCAATCTAGAGAGTCGCTTTCTGAGACCTCCACTCTGAGAGCCATACTCTGGTGAGCTAGTCTATGATGGCAAGCTTTGAGCTTGCCTGAAGAGGGGTTTTTGACCCTAGTTCTGCTGGGCAGGGATGGTGTTCCTCGAGTCTGTGACTTAGGAATCCAGCTTTGGGACACTCTTTCCCTCAGCATGGCGGCGTTTGCATAGCGTTCCCATAGCGCCCTCTAGAGGATGCAGTGTAGAAGTTCCCTTCGGAAGGGAACGTCTCAGGTTACATATGTAACCATAGTTCCCTGAGAATAGGGAACGAGACACTGCGTCTCTTGGCCATGCTTCGGGCATTCCTGTCGGCATCCCCTTTGAAAAAAGAGAATGACGTGTTCAACAGGTGCCACTTCTTTCTTTTCTCCATGCTCAGTGTGACACACAACACAAAGACTGAGTCAACTTTTATCCATTTTAACTTGTTGCAAGTTTGATTATTATATTGCTCACACCTTTTACTTTCCACATGTGTGTCTAAATACAAATTACAGGAGCATCACATGCTCGAAAAGCAAATATTTCTTACAATTTTGACAAGGTGCCAATCATTTTGTCCAGTCCGTTTTTGAGTTCTGTGTGGAATTTTTATCAAGTTTGACTTTTCCTGTCTGTTTTTTTTTGTGTCCGTTCTTGCAGTGCAAACAAAAACAATAAGCTTGTGAATACCAAAACATTTGCAATTGGAACAATTTTCTGAGAGAATTGTTGCATTTTCTGACAGGATATCAAGGTTGCCGATATTTTTAGCCATGACTGTATATATATATATACAGGTGCTGGTCATATAATTAGAATATCATCAAAAAGTTGATTTATTTCACTAATTCCATTCAAAAAGTGAAACTTGTATAATGTATACATTCATTCCACACAGACTGATATATTTCAAGTGTTTATTTATTTTAATTTTGATGATTATAACTGACAACTAATGAAAACCCCAAATTCAGTATCTCAGAAAATTAGAATATTACTTAAGACCAATACAAAGAAGGGATTTTTAGAAATCCTGGCCAACTGAAAAATATGAACATGAAAGTATGTACAGCACTCAATATTTAGTTGGGGCTCCTTTTGTCTGAATTACTGGGCAATTACATGTTCACATAGGATTTCCACCTATGTGAACATGTAAAATGGACAAAAAAAGCTTTTCAAAATGAGTCGGTCAGTCTCATCTAGATGAGGTAGTCCAGACTGTATTGAGCTTGAAATCAATACCAAGGGCAAATAGATGGCAATCTTGCTGTTATTTATGATGGTTTTATGGCAGTTCCACGATTCCCTGTAAGGCTTCAGAACTTTTTGAGTAATGTGATCTGGTGAAAGCTGTGGCTTTTAGAGAGAGAAAAAATTAATGGAAAAGATGCTAATAAATATTGATACGCTGATTAAGTATTTGGCCATTTTAAAATAAATGTCATCGTATTATGCCTACGTCTTAAAAATGTACCACTTTTTCTTAATATGAATACAGAAATCAACCTACAAATTGCTTATACTTGTAATTGTCTCTTTACGTTATGATTGGATGGTCAACAAAACAGAGAGAGTGAGAGAGAGAAAAAAACAACAGCTTTTGAGATTTTTTAGAATAAAACTTACTTCTGGCAGTAAAGCATTCGATTGAATTCATCACAATTGAAGCCAGTATTCCAGAGAAATTTGAATTAGCTTAAGACATGTCCTTTGCAGAGATTGTTGGTAGCCATTATCATATATTGTGCCCTTTGAATTTGTTTGTAGCAATTGGAAAATGGAAATGGGGTAAGTCTTTCTAAAAGCAAATTCCATGTTTTATATTGTACCTTCAGTACATCAAGACTTCAAGAACATAAACAAGCAATTAAAGAGAGAGAAAGAGAGAGAGAGAAAGAGAGAGAGAGAGGGAGAGAGTATGCGTTTGGCCAGTCACCGTACAGTTATATCACTGGTATTTCCTATATCCTATGACTATTTTAGACCCTACTCTGAAGTAGGAGCCAATGTAGTTTCCCCAAATGGAGTTATTAGACCTAAATACGTTCCTGTGGTTCAAACTTCAAGTTTGAAGTTCTGCCAATAGTTCTAGGAACTATGAAAATGTTCCTCCAGTGCGAAAGCCCCCAAAGTCTTATTTGAGCATGGTTCTTATGTATGGCTTTTCTGACATGGTAAAATTGCTTGGTAGCGCACCTGTTAAATCATTGCATCTGTGATGTAGCTCTCTCAGGCATGAGTCTGGATGATTTTGAGATCCATCTTTTACCCCATGGCACTTGATACATGTTTTTTTTTTTCTTCTGGAGAAAAAGTGTGCATTTGAACCTTCTGCAATAGTTTGCATATGAGTCCCTCTTTTATCCTCAGTGTGAAAAGATGGATCTAAAAAAATCATAACGTTATTGTTGGAAAGGGTTCAAATACACAAAATGCTGGATAACCAAATAATTTGTGGGACTTGAAGGATTTTTCTGATGAACAGCAGGCAGTTTAACTGTTCAGGACAAACAAACAAACAAACAAACCAAAAAACAGCTGTGGATAATTCAGGTAAGAAGAAAATTATTAAGAATCCCATGGCCCATGGTGGCAGTGGGGTTATGGTATGGGCAGGCATATGTTATGGACAACGACCACAGGTGCATTTTATTGATGGGATGTAAACTTTTGAATGGCATAATTTTTATAAATTCAACTACTATTTTCTCTTGTGGACTATATGTAAACATACGTGAAATATCTTATTCAGCTCAGTGATAAATAAAAAATAACGTGTATTTTGCATGCTTTCTTATTTTGGTAAAATATTTAACATTTCACAGATTCTGGAAGGGGGATGCAAACTTTTGACTTCAACAGTATGATGAAAGGCCATCTAGAGTGATGTAAAATTTGCATGAGTTATGACTGTTCAGACTTCTGTCTCATTGCAAAACCGCATATGAAAAAAAACTGCATATGAAAGTGGCCCAAATCACAATTAAGAAAAAAAAACAAACAAAAAAAACAACAACATTAGGATTCCATGTGGTTTCTGCTGTTCACACTGTCATGAAATAAAACAACATGAGTCACATATGAGCAAAACAATTGGATTTGGGCCACATTTTCATGCAGTGTGAATGCAGCCTTAGAACCAAGCTAAAATGGTATTGCACATGTGTGTGTATGCTTTTGTTAATGCCATCTGCAGGTTTACGGTAAGTGGTATGTTATTTGCAAACACAAAAGAAAATCAATGCCTTGGAACATTAATAGACACTAGACAAAAAAACACAATAGAACAATACCACTTTAATCATCATACAGACACACACTGGACATTTTACTTCCGAACTACCATGATAACTACAACAACTAATGCAATAAAACATTGTCAAATTGATATTTTGTCATGATGGATTCTTTTGTGAAATAGGCATATGGCTCTAACATTGCAGCTATATTACTGCAAGCTAAACCAGAAAAAAAAACCTTCATTGGGGCTCCAATGTACACACTTAAATAAGGTTTTTTACAGCACTTTACACTTAAGTTACAGCCTTATTTGATTCACATCCACAAAGAGAATTCAGCCTGGCATGCTTGAAATAGTGTTCAGAAGAGTTTGGAACAGTGTAACAAAGGTATTACAACTGAACTTTTTGCATGCTGTTTCTTTTATCTACCCTGCTTGTTAACGTACATAAAAGGTCCTCCTCAATAAAAGCTAGGAAGTGATTAGGTAATTATGTCCTAATGAACAGAAGAATATGCCAAGCTTTATTTACACCTCTGATATATTTTTATATTACCACTACAGATAATATTTGACAAAAATATTTTGTTTGAATACTTTACTATTTTATATAGTCTCTTTAAAAAAATAAAGGATTGCAAAAAAAAACTCTCTAATCAGTGGAACGTTGCTGTTCTCCCTGATTTTCATCTAAATTATTGTCTGTTTCAACTTTCTTCAAATAATTGAGGAAATCATATTTAAGATAACTTGTGAAAGGCACAGATGTGTATCCACAACCCATCTCATTTAATTTGTTTACCGTCATGGTAAATACACAACATCTGAGGCCCAGAAGTACAGCGTAGTATAATTACTGAAGTGCATAATTATGATTTGATTTCTAAGCCATTTAATCACCATGCAATTTGATGCAATATAATAATCGCATATTTACAATATTGTATAATTCAAAGAAAAAAATAATAATGACTGACTTTAACATTACATATAATTATATATATATAATTAGATAGAGAGATAATTTAAACCTTGCATATGTAACCTAATACAAGGAGACAAACGTCCATGCTTAGTATCATCACATGAACTAAGGACTTGCATATTTAGCACTTGCTTTGGGATCATACTGGATCATAACATAATGATTTATAAAACCATTCAATTGAATCTGTCCTTCTGTTATGATTACAACTGATTAGATGGAATTTGATGAAGCTCTTGTTTTATTTGTCTCTTCCCTTTGATGAAAAGCTTTTTTGTGGTCTTCTAACAAGATTACACTACAGCTACCTTCCATGTAAAAAATTCCCAGCAGTGAGAAACATATTCATACCTGCTTAATTAAATTATAGGTCATTAATGTTTTATGTCAAAGGTTTTGTTCAGGTTAGCTAAGGTAATTTCAAAGCACAAATCCAATGCAAATCACAATTCGACAATTTATTTTATATTAAACTTACCCAGGTTCAACATACTTCACCCTGGGTGGAGTGAATGTACAGCACTTTCTCCACCCTCAAAAACACGACTAAGGTGCCCTTGAGCAAGGCACCGAACCCCCAACTGCTCCCCGGGTGCCGCAGCCTAAATGGCTGACCACTACTCCGGGTGTGTGTCTGATCCCTGTGCTCCCTGTGCTCCATGTTTCCTGTTATCTTCATTAAAAGTAATATTAATTGTTCTTCTTGTCTTCTGCATTCTCCTTGCTCCCAGCAACACGTGACACAGTGAAGCTTTCTACACTTTATGATGAATAAATCTCTAATACTTACATCATACGTACATCTGCATTTTGTTGTTTATGATGAGAGAATTTGAGAAAGAGCAGAATTCAGTCAGCTAGAGGGCACTGAGCAACAAAATGAGTCAGCGATGACTTATCTGAACGCCTCTGATTGGCCATTGCATTTATAAACTCAACAGAATTGTGTGTGATTAATTATAATGTGCAACACTGTAAAAATGCAGGAAAATAAATATGATGGATCAATTAAGCACTGATATTAATTAGATAGTATTACTAGCTTGATAATAATAATCATCATCATTATTATCATCATTATCTTCCTATTGTCAAAGGCATCAGCCACAGACAATATCTCTGACTATCATCAATACATGATACTGTTGTCTACTGGCACAACCCTGTCATAGGTATGTTCGTTTCATGTAATTTAGTGTTAGGTTTCCGTCAGATGTAGCAGGACACACAGTTCCACGTTTGCCTTTTCCTTTGAGAAACTTTGATAGTCATCAAGGTGTGTTTAGTCAAAATTTAGCTAGGCTCAATGTTCTTAAGGTAAGCAGTGGTTTGTGCTTTGCTACTCTTCTATGGATGACATTTTTGGCCAGGGTCTCTCAGATAGTGGATTCATGAACAGTGAACCTTATACTGTAGATGCAAGACAGGGTTTCAGTTCCTTCAATGTTGTCCTTTGGTTTTTTGAGACTTCTTAAATGTGTCTTCGCTCTGCTCTTGGAAGAATTTTGGAAGTTTGGCCACTATTGTGCAGAGTTTTCTTTATTTTGTATTGCTCTCGCTTTGGTTCTTTGGAGTTTAAGAGCCTATGAAATAGCTTTGTAACCCTTCCCAGACTGAGTTTCCTGTCCTGTTCTGAAAGGAGAGGAACCCAGTGTGGTCTTCTGCTGTTGTAGTCCATCTGCTTCAAGGTTTTATGTCTTGTGTATTCAGAGATGTTCTTCTGCATACCTTGTGGTTGTAACAAGTGGTTATTTGAGTTACTGTTGCCTTTCTATCAGCTTGAACCAAATCTCCTCTGACCTCTGGCATCAACAAGGCATTTTCACCCACATATCCGCCACTCATTGGACATTTTCTCTTTTACAAACCATTCTCTGTAAACCCTACATTTTTACAGTGTGAGAAATATATCCCTGCTTTAACGCAGCCTGCATCAGCTATCTGTTTCAAACAATGAACAAATGTAAGCCAATTACATTATTGCCCAGAGGTCGTGTCCTTGTGTTCATTGAGCGAACTCTACCTATGCCTACGTGGGTTAGTTTATCACAGCCGTGTACCTCTATTCATCATACCAGCATTGTCACATGAGAGTCAAATAGGACATTGGTGTTTTTATTTTGTCCTGCTAGTCAATCCCTGACTACATCTAATTTCGAATCACCTTTGTCTGTGTGGGCTTGCCTCTTTCCCTCTGACAGAAATATCTCAGTGTGTCTGTCAAGGTCTGTGCGAGAGTGATGAATTCATCTCATAAGTCTCTCATCCTCATATAAATGTTTGTTAAGGAGGCTTTATTTCCCCAGACTCAAATCCTACACTCCATCATAGACATAATTGCGCTTTATGAAATGATTACATCAGTCAAGAGCTCAGACTGATGGATTTTCCAACCGCAGAGACCTTGTTTATTTTCACAACGTCAGAGCAATGAAGTTAGAAATCATGTCATTAACTGAAGACCACAGTGAAGAGCAAATGTATCCTTAATTTCCCTAATGGTTGGCTCACTAATTAATCTGGGAAAACAAGTAAACTAAAGGAATGAAATCATTGCTCACTATAGATGCGCTCCCAACCTGTCTAAATAACATATAACCTAGGTATAAAATATGGCTGTGATGTTGCTAGATATTCACAGCATTAACTACCACATTACCATGCCCTAACAATCAATATACTGCTACTAACAACTACTGTGTGTAGACAACACACTACACACATAGCCTTTTTATCGATTGTCTTGTTTTTCTGCTTATACAACCAGATACACTAATAACTAAATCATTTATGAAAGTAATAGGCTGTCATCGAGCAGATGCCATATTTTATTTGATATGAATGTAAATGAGGCCATGAGGGACCAACAGTTTGTTCAATATGTCATACTGTTTAAGTTGATGTGTAATTTTCCGAATGCATGCTTTTTGTGCTTGGAAAATTGTGGAAAATCAGAGTTAAATGTTTCAACGTCAGCTGAACAATCGACCCCCGAATACTGTACACAACAGCATGACATTTTCTATTGACTATACTTCTATATCTCTTATACTTCATGTCTCAAATGTCAAATGGAGTCAACATTTACTTGGCTCTATAGACAAGAAAAAGAAGTTGAATCTCTTGGAAAAGAAAACTGAAAAAATTAACCGTGCTGCCTAACAGTCCGACACGTTGAGCTGTGGCACTCTTATGTGGGCGATGAAAATCATTATGTCAACACATTACCCTCTTTTACTCCTAATAATTTCCTGTGCTATAAATAATAAGTACAAAGATAAAACAGTAATGTTAAAAGAAAAATATTCAATATGAACATTACATTTTTCATTAACATTAAGTCTTCAGATTGTTAGTCTCGCATAGCCAGACCTTCAGATTGACGGCTGAAGGTCTGGAATCCATGGCAGCTTTAATTGGCCAAGGCCCGCCCATGAGGCTGTTTGACCGATGTGTCAAACAACCACTCACAATTCGTTTTGTTCAGTGTCACGTTTCGGAGCGTGGAAATGTCGCCACAATAACAGATCGGTGTGTAATACTCTCGGACACATTTTAAAGATTCTATGCCATAAACTTAAAATATTTCACACACTTTTGAAAACCCAGTGTTTAGTTGATCCTGATAAGCGCTCCTCATCACGGTTGTAAACATGATAGCTTTCTTCTTTTGGGAGGGGGTTTGGCATCACGGCATCTTTGTTTCCAGGTGGAACGTTAAAGAACGCGACACACATGTCTCCCAGAAATCCTGTATAATTCATCCAATCCAATGACGACTTTGAAACTCCTGAAGTGTTTCCACTTTTGTGTGCCGTATGCATCAGATGTTTAGCTAATGCAGACATCCCAAGTCTCCCGGAAGTTCCGGGAGTCTCCCGCATATTGATAGCGGCTCCCTGATGCCCGCAAATGAGTTAAAATATCCCGGAATCTAGAGCGAGTGATCAAGAGCGCGCATGCGAGACAGAGACTGTGCTTTCAACACATGTAGCGCGCGCACGGCAGAAAGGGAGAGGGAGCGAGGGACCTTGCGTGTGCGTGCGTGTGCTAGTCTGCGTGTGTGCCTCATGAAGCGCATGTAATACAGAGAGCGTCCTGATTGGCCTGTTTCGGTAAGTCAACCAATCAATTGTCAGTGTGGGCGGGCTTTTATCTCTTATCCCGAGTCCCGAACTGAATATTCAGTTCAGTATATCTAGAAACAAGAGCGCCATGGCAGAGGGAGAGGGCCCCAAAAAACGAAAATATAAGACACATTTTACCCAAGACTACGCGAAAGTGTACCCCTGTCTTATAAAAGTGAAAAATAATGACAGTCTTGCACGCTGTACAGTTTGCAATAGCGACTTCAGCATTGCCCATGGTGGGTTAAATGATTGTAGAAGACATGTTGAGGTGAGTTCATCAAGTTTCACTTGATTTCATGTGCATATTATTCAGGTCGGCTAACAACTAGCTACATGAAAACACCTTAGACATATTTAAAATTGCAATGGAATATAAATAAAAGCAGTTTACATAATAGATAGAGAGAAAGAGAGAATTTTATTTGTCATTGTGCAGTAGTACCATACAACGAAATTTGCTTGTGCATTATCTAAAAATACTCGCTTTCATATACACACTCACACAATAAATAAAGTATAAAAATGATAAAACAATAACAGGGCATCCAATATTACACTGAAGTCCCATTGCATAAAGTCCCTATCTATAAAGTGCAACTGTGCTGACTGGGTGGTAGGGGTGTATGATTGTTCAGTTCTTTGATGGCCCTTGGGATAAAAGTATAAATAGTTTCAACTGTATTTCGTTATAAAAGTAAAGTCATGTTCTGTGGTGAAATATCATATCCTTGGCCTCCTTTTTTGTTGGGGGGGGGGGGGGGATCGGCAGGGGGTTGTGCTTTCGGGATACCTCCCTGAAATGCTTTTTTGCAGGTTGAGATGTCTGCTAATGGTCTGTGGGCGGGAAGTCTGAGGCTGAGACTATAAGGTTGTTACGTTTCCATTTCCCACAATATAAGGCTATGGACAGAGGTTATGTACACTATTTATTTATTTAGCAAAAACAACACTAATATGTGTTCATTTTCTTGAATATAACTATAATGTATGTAATTATTATGCACTTCCATAACACACTTCAGACCAAACGATTAGTGAAAGCAGTGCTATGCCTGTTCAGAATGAAGATGTCTCTACTCAATTATCAAATGTTTTAAAAGATGAAAAGCAACAAAGTGGTCAAAGACATCCATCTAGCATATGTTCACATAGGAAAACATCTAAAAACGGCCCGGATGTACTTAAAACACTTTTATGTGAATGACCACTTATTCACAGCAGTAGATGAATTTTCTCAAAATTTCCCCTCAAAAATTAACCTTTTGTTTCAGTTGTTTGTACGTGAATATTCACTTTATCCAACACTGTTTGTTCTCATATTGTCTAGATATTGTCTGTTTTACTGCCTGAGATACCGCTTCAGATGATTCAGCCAGAGAGCAGTCCAAAACGATGTGAATCAATTAAAACCATTTTACAAAGCTTTTTGGCCAGTTCACTGAAAAGGAAGAATCAACAGGAATGATGAATTCATAAATGAATGTTATCGCTGATTCATTCAACAGAAATATGGGACACACATAATAACTGGTAAAATATTCATAAGTACAGTATGCACAATGTGTACAGATGCAGGCATCGTTGTTTAGCCACACTTATTATGTAACATCATACAAAAATTAAAATCAACCCTGACATCAACTTTTTTTAAAACAGCTGCAAAATTGTCAGGAAAAGTGAAAGTAGGTCTCGCATTATGTTTGCAGATGCTACTTAGATAAATTTAAATCTAATGTAAAGAATATCATTTTGAACATAACTATCTGTCAGGCAGTCTATTTGAATTACATATTTTGTGTCATAACTCTTTATTTATTTATTTCTCAGCTCAAACAATGTAAGGTCCAATCTATAGTAAGAATAACCTTAAACACACAATAGTTTATTACATGCTGTCAAACCATGCCTTCTATCTTGTTCAACATAAGAAGCAAACATTCAGCAGGGCTCTAGGCCATATTTGAGAGCAGTGCCACCAACGCCATTACATTCTACAGATATTTTTAGTCAGCGTTACTGCTTCTATTTTTCTACCCACTGTTTGGAGTTTATATCAGAGAATTGTGTGCAGAATTTGAATGCTTCTCACTTGAAATAGCTCTGCAGCAAATGCAAACGCTTCTCACTGGATCTCACACACATAGCTAAATTTGTATATATATAGTGAACAAAATTGTAAATGCAACACTTTTGTTTTTGCCCCCATTTTTCCTGAGCTGAACTCAAAGATCTAAGACTTTTCTATGTACACAAAAGGCAAATTTCTCTCAAATATTGTTCACAAATCTGCCTAAATCTGTGTAAGTGAGTACTTCTCCTTTGCCGAGATAATCCATCCTCCTCACAGTCGTGGCATATCAAGATGCTGATTAGACAGCATGATTATTGAACAGGTGTGCCTTAGGCTGGCCACAATAAAAGACCACTCTAAAATGCACAGTTTTATCACACAGTACAATGCCAGAGATGTCGCAAGTTTTGAGGGAGCATACAATTGGCATGCTGACTGCAGGAATATCCACCAGAGATGTTGCCCATGAATTGAATGTTCATTTCTCTACCATAAGCCGTCTCCAAAGGCGTTTCTGAGAATTTGGCAGTACATCCAACCGGCCTCTCAACCGCAGACCACGTGTAACCACACCAGCCCAGAACCTCCACATCCAGCATCTTCAGCTCCAAGATCGTCTGAGACCAGCCACCCGGATAGCTGCTGCAACAATTGGTTTGCATGACCAAATAATTTCTGTATGAACTGTCAGAAACCGTCTCAGGAAAGCTCATCTGCATGCTCATCGTCCTCATCGGGACTCGGCCTGGCTGCATTCGTCTTCATAACCGACTTGAGTGGGCAAATGCTCACATTCGATTGTGTCTGGCACTTTGGAGAGGTGTTCTCTTCACGGATGAATCCCGGTTTTCACTGCATAGGGCAGAAGGCAGACAGCGTGTATGGCATCGTGTGGTTAAGCGGTTTGCTGATGTCAACGTTGTGGATCGAGTGGCCCATGGTGGCGGTGGGGTTATGGTATGGGCAGGCATATGGTATAGACAACGAACACAGCTGCATATTATTGATGGCATTTTGAATGCATAGAGATACCGTGACATGAACCTGAGGCCCATTGTTGTGCCATTCATCCATGACCATCACCTCATGTTGCAGCATGATAATGCACGGCCCTATGTTGCAAGGATCTATACAATTCCTGGAATTGTGTATAGAGGTGGATGGATTATCTCTGCAAAGGAGAAGTGCTCACTCACATATATTTAGACAGATTTCTGAACAATATTTGAGAGAAATAGGCCTTTTGTTTACATAGAAAAAGTCTTAGATCTTTGAGTTCGGCTCAAGAAAAATGGGGGCAAAAACAAAATTGTTGCATTTATAATTTTGTTCAGTGTAGGATAATATGTAGTCAATTATCCAGTTACATCTTTATTTTCACCTTCGCACCTCCATTTAACTTTTACATAGCCTATAATCGCACTTACTGAAATACACACATGCTGTACACCAGTGAATATTAAACAATTCTAACAAAATGTTTCTGACATGGATTCACGTGTAACCCTTAAATCTCTTTTACAAAAAAAATCATAAAACGCCTTTATATATTTATGTTGTTAGAGGAACAAACAAATTACTTTTTAAATTCAAAATACAGTTTTCATACCTGTGGAAAACATGAAGACATATCTTGAACGCAGCTGCGTTGAGAACACAGATCTCTTGAGTGTTCAACAAGAGCCATCTAATGCACTGGCAGTGTAAAACTTTTTTATGATAGGTAGTTTGTTTATTGTTTTATCTAAAAAGTGAATATGAAACATCTAAAATATCCAGGACTTTATTTTATTTTTTTGTCAACTCCTCAACATGTACTGTCTACATTGGTAAACATGAAATTATTATTTAGAAAGTACTAAAGAACAGTATGTTATTTTACCAGAAATCAACCCATTTTCTTTCTACAACCAACATTGGTTGTGGGGTGATGGAGATTTACCATCATTTAATTTCATCACACCCCCGACATCTTAACAGTTGCAAATCTCTGTGGGAGTCGCCTCCCTGAGGATGTTAGTAGCAATTATTGAGTAATTTGAGACAAAGCTGCAGGAGCACTGTTGATAGGAGTCGCTGCAAGTATCTGAGAGGAGGTGTAGAAGGCCATGGGAGGTGACTCCCACAGTCTTATGACGACGAGTTGCGTGATGAGGTTAAATGCCCTGGAATTTGCACAATTCTAGAGCTGATGGTGCCACTTAGATAAATTGCAAAACATCTGCAATAAATGCAAAGCATATGTTCTAAGACCTGCATCTAAGATGTGTCCTAGATGACTGAGAATCTTTAGACAGCAATTGTTCAATCTTCAGGATGCTGGGAAATGAAAATACTGTACATCATGAAAATGAATGCTCATCTCACATGAAGTTGTACATCAATTATACATCAATTATACGGTCACAGATTCAATCAAGCCACAATGATATTAAACCCATCTTGAACACATTTATGTATTTAAATCTAGAGTCTGAATAACAGAATAAGTCAAAAATGGCAAATAACTATTTCTTAAAGAAATAGTTCACTCAAAAATGAAAATCTGCTGAAAATGTTACTCACTCTCAGGCCATCCAAGATGTAGATTAATTTACTTCTTTATCAGAAGAGATTTGGAGCAATTTAGCATTACATCACTTGCTCTCCAATGGATCATCTGCAGTGAATGGGTGCCATCAGAATGAGAGTCCAAACAGCTGATAAAAACATCAAAATAATCCACATGACTCCAGTCCATCAGTTAACGTTTTGAGGAGCAAAAAGCTGCATGTTCACTTACTTGTGGATTATTGTGATATTTTTATCAGCTGTTTGGACTCTCATTCTGATGGCACCCATTCACTGCAGATGATCCATTGGAGAGCAAGTGATGTTATGCTACATTTATCCAAATCTGTTCCCATGAAGAAACAAACTTATCTACATCTTAGATAACCTTTGGAAAATTGAACCATTATAGTAGCAAACCGACTCAAGTTGGTTTATATGCACTGTAATATTTAATGACAAACAGTAAAATTGTTAAGAAACTCTGAAATCTACAGTCACCAAAATGTTATGTGTAGAGTTTGACAGGCCTTATTAACTGTCTAATGAAATGCAGTGTCAGTTTCATTTTTGCATGGCTAGCTGCTGATGGCTAGAGGGCCATTACAATAATTATATAATGAGATTTCCTGGTAGATCAATAAAATATGATTAGCACAGTGGTTGTTCTAAACCAAATATCAGCCATCTTCATATTAATTTATGCCCAATAGGTTGTGCCAGATGCCCGAAAAGCCAACTAAACTGTTTAGTGTGATGCTGAAGCAAAGGAAGCTCTCAATTAATGTTTCATTGCTGATTATTGATCCTTCTGGTCAGGCCTGAGGGTGAAAAACAATGCATCAGAATTCTGGTCTTTATAACATGATGTTAAATAGGCTATTTAGGCCAGTGGAATATGATCAAAGGGAATACATAAAAATTAATCCTATGATTATGGGGCTTTGGCAAAGGATTATCACATTCATTTTTTTTCCTTTCAATATATTTTCTTCACTTTCTATATCAATAATTTTTGAACAGGGGTTGGCTCTACTCGTTTTAACCCTATAAGCATACTGATTTCAACATGATCAAAACTCAGAATTACTTGGCCATATAAATATCAGAAACTGCACCAAACTGGGTGTTTTTTCTCTCTCCATGATTCTCTTTGAAGACTATTTTATATCCACCGGTGCCTTGTGCTAATGCACCTGTGAAATGCGAGACATATTGGTGTGGAAGGCTTCGGATAGCTATTTTAGAGCTGATGTCTTCATCAATTGCACACACATTCACATGCTCACTCACTTCATATCTTGTCATGGGTTGAACACACATTAACTCAACTATGCAGTGGTCCACACTTATGCAGAAGCTAAAATCAAAATAACTTTTCCTCTATATGGAAGGAAAGAGGTTTCCAAAATAACTTAGTAGGCAGATATACAGTAACCTTATACCGGAAACGTAGAAAATAAGATACACCATCTATTTGTTTTCCAAATCAGGTCGAAGGGTTTCCTACTCCAGTAGAGTGGGCTGAACTTCAAAACTTGTATAGCTGCAGCAAATCAGATGTCACTATATAATGTACTATGAGACATGAAGGTGAGGTTAACATTTGCAGAAAACAGTAAATCAGGAGGACTTAGCTGCTGAAATGCAAGCAACTGCATTGAACAATGACTTCAGAGACAGATGGATTTATACATGTAAATATTTTCCTGTTTTCTCTCTGGAAACAGTGCTCTATCTGGAGGTGTCTCTCTTCAGAGTGATTGCTATTTCGTTCTGAGAGAATCCCCATGCAAATCAATAAAACTATTTTGCTAGGTTTAATGTAATTACAGTCTGCCTAGAGTCGCAGCAATAAGAAGGAAAACATCCCTTTCCTGTGCAGCTGCTTAGGGAATACATTTGTGTATTTTATACTGAGAGTCTAATTGTAGCGATAATACTACCGATGCTCATGTGCCACTGGGCTTGTTGGTGGCATTTTAGGGGATGAGTTGGAGCCCAACCCCGGAATCTCCCTCACCTCCGCTGGTTCCATCCAGATCGGCATCTCCTCGCCGGCACTCTCAAGAGCCTGCTCCTCGCCGGCGCCCTCCGGTGCCTGCTCCTCGCCAGAGCCCTCCGGTGCCTGCTTCTCGCCAGAGCCCTCCGGTGCCTGCTCCTCGCCAGAGCCCTCCGGTGCCTGCTCCTCGCAAGTGCTCTCAAGTTTCCCTGTTGGTTCCGTCCAGCTCTCCAGAGCGCCCACGAGAGTCAGCGCCACCCGAGCACCCAGGAGAGTCAGCGCCACCCGAGCGCCCCCGAGAGTCAGCGCCACCCGAGCGCCCCCGAGAGTCAGCACCTCCAGAGCGCCCCCCAGAGTTGGTCCCGTCCAGCTCACCTAGGCCTCCGCTGGTCCCGTCCAGCTCACCTTTGCCTCCGCTGGTCCCGTCCAGCTCACCTTTGCCTCCGCTGGTCCCGTCCAGCTCACCTGGGGCCCCGCTGGTCCCGTCCAGCTCACCTGGGGCCCCGCTGGTCCCGTCCAGCTCACCTTTGTCTCCGCTGGTCCCGTCCAGCTCACCTTTGCCTCCGCTGGTCCTGTCCAGCTCTCCTTCCACGCCTCCAGAGCGCCCCCCGGCGTCCGCGCCTCCTGAGCGCCCCCCAGAGATGATGAGCTTCCCCAATAATTTTTTTTCGGGGGGGGGGGGCTACCCACCATGGCCCATGGAGACCCCGGACTCGCCATGGCCACCCGAGTCCCCTGATCCGCCATGGTCACCTAAGACCCCCGATCCGCCACGGCCGCCTAATCCGCCATGGACGCCCAAGGCACCTGATCCGCCCTGGCCGCCCGATCTCCCGGCTCCGCCGTGGGTCCTGGAATGGACACCGCCCTGTTTGGACGGTCTACTGTTTATGTCAATCCTCGTCTCCTCGTTCCTGGCTTCCCCGTGCAGCACCGTGACAACTAAATTGCAAATTCATCATTGCAAATGTTTAATTACACATATATTTAAATACATACCATATACATAAAAGTAACACACAAATTTACATAGATTTTTTTTTTTTTACCATAATTTGTGTTAGTACATTCACAAGAACACAAAAATAAATGTCACTTGAAATAAACGTGACTCAAATAAAATAAATTATATTAAAAACCTTAAACTTATTTTATTTCAGCTAGTTGCCAATACTTTACAGGGATTTAGATGCAGTGTATATTAAAAAAAGTATCCCCCCCAGGTATGCTACTTATTTTTCACAACAGTATGGTTCTTTTAGGAACTTTTCAGTAAAAGGTTATTTTGGGAACCCAAAATGGTTCTTCTATGCTATGGAATCACTGTGAAAACCCCTTTTTGAAATCAAAATGTTTAAGAGTGTAACTGTTAAAATCAGTTATGATTTCAAGTTTTTCATTAAAAAACTTGATGCCCCATGCATCATCATTATGGTAGTCAGTCTGATCTGTAAAAAAAGTGCTTGCGCAATCCTGTGGTCATCCTCACACCAAAATGTGCCCAGAGTATTTGGCATGAAATGGATAACAGCTTGTTTTTGAGGGTCTGTGGGTACTTATATTTACACTGCTATCTACTGTACACTGGAGGGACCCGAGCAGCATATGGAGAGACTGAATACAGAGGTGCTGTTATGACAAATTATGATTCTTATACCATATCAGCTGGAGGAAAGCCCTTGTCTACAAGGATAAAACATAGAAAATGCACCTTGCATCCAAAATCTCGGCTTAATGATGACTGCCTTTCATATTTGTTGGGTTTTGCTGTGTAGGCTGCCAACAGCCTTTGTGGTTAAAAGTTGGCAATAAATATCTAAATGCAAATGTCAGTATGAGGGTTTTGGTGTAATATGGCCATACGTTTATGACAGTTTGGGTTATTGTAATTTTGAGAGCTTCATGTTGACTGGTTACACAGCATAATCACAATGAATACCATAAAGGTACTTCACCGTACCAGCACCAGTAACAGTTATGTACAACAAACACTGTCTTCACTCTGTAAATTTACTGATTTATTCCTAGTAAAGTTACAATAGTGATTCAGTCGAGAGCAGCAAGAGATTTTCTTTTTTTTGTTATTTGATTTAACATTAATTACATAGACAGCAGAAGGTTTATTAGGCTCCTGTCACTTTAAGAAAGTACAGATCTAATACTCTCAGTGTTGGGGAGTAACTAGTTACATGTAACAGCATTACGTAATTTAATTACATAATACATGTAAATGTAATCGTTTAGAGTTCCTGAGAAAAAAAACGTGTAATTTAATTACACTTATGTTAATGATTACAAAGAGGGTTACATCTAAATATTTTCTTGAAAAAGCTAGGATATGCTGAATATTATTAATCTGTTGCTTTACCTGTTTTTGATCTTCCAGTGCTTTAAAAGTGCGTTCCAGTGCTGAGTTTGAAATTCAAATGATTATAATCTTAATTCAAATGATGAAGGATTTTGAAAGTCTGAAAATAATCAAAACGTAATCAAATGTAATCAGTTACATTACATTATTAAATTAATTGAAATAGTTACACTACTTATTACATTTTAGATAGGGTAACTTGTGATCTGTAATCTATATATTTCAACAGTAACCTTCCCAACACTGTGTACTGATTCAAATAAGTTTTTTTCCCCTCAACTATTTAGGTATTTTCTGTTTCCCCAACTGTTCACTTAAAGTTGGCGTATGTCATTTTTCAAAAATGCTTTAGAAAACTGAGTCGGGGCTGAGTACCAAAACAAACTTGTAGCCAATCAGCAGTAAGGGGCGTGTCAACTCATGATGTGGAGGAGAGAGCATTCAGTGCACAGGACGGAGATTAACTAAGCCGAGTGACAGAAATATAAAGGGGAAAACGTCTGTGGAATGATAAGGCAAGAAGTAGGACCCATGTAAATATCAGATCAGCTTTCCAGCGCTGGAGAGAACTCGAGGAGCAGAATGCCTGCGATATGACGCAGAGGTTGCTTTGTTTCTTCTCTATAGGAGTAACCTATCTACACCGGATGCGCCATGCTGCAACAGCTACAGTCTGCTTACCCTGGACGCAATAAAGCGACCGGGTAACACTTTAGAATACTGTTTCTTACTTACTGCATAACTGATAAGGGATTATCGAAGAACTAACAGGTAATTAATTATTCATTAACACTTAACTCACTACTGTTAACTACCAAGGAAGACGTGTTAACTAATATGTAATACAATGTGTTAAGTATGTGTCATACTTTACAATGTGTTAAGTATGTGTTAAGTAACAGAAATCAGCTTCCAATAGGAACCTCACCACCACTCCAGTGTCATGCGATAACTTACCTTAGTTTTTATTTTTTATATTGTGCCTCCTCGGCATATACCATATTACCATTAATTCAATTTCTGTATGTAAAGCAAGGACTGAGGGAAAGTGAAAATACAGGTAACCCATTAGTAATTAATAAAGTAATTTCAAATAATTCTGCAGGACTTATTTTGAATCTGAAACAGTAAGCCTATTCTAAAGTGAAGATATTGGAAACCCATTGGTAATTATTAGATAATTCAGCAAGAATTACTTGGAACCTGAAACAGTATTATAAAGTGAAAATATGGAGGCAGAGGTAGCCACGGGTGCCAGGGTGGTGCCGGTGGAGCAGGAAGGCCGTGAGCAGACACCGCCACCGCCACTTTGCAGTGCCAAGTTGTGGAACAACACAGTCTATATCTTATCATAACATCAAAGTATTACTATTTCAAAATGCAGCTCAAGCATTACATCTGAATTGAGTGTCTATTCATTTCATTGAGTGTCTATTCATTTCATGAGTATTTTCAAGTATGATCAGCTTCAAGATGCCTGTTGTTGGGAGAGAGAAAAAATCCCAGAAATTCTATATGATTGTTATCAGTATTTATTTTTCCTACAGTAAATTATCTTTTAGAGGGTGATAAAGCTGGAAGCTGATGAAAACCATTCATATTTTGGATGAGGCAGGCCAAGAGAAAGAGGAGAGTTTGAGATTTTTCCCATTTTTCCCAGAAAAATGGGAAAAATGGGATTCAGTAGAGAGGTGACAGAAGCTTGTAAGCACTAACAGAAAATGTGCAAGTTATAAAGAATAAAACATTATCTACAAAAATGTTTTACAGGTCAATGGGGTTGAATAAATTTGATTGAAACTCTATATAGATAGGACATTCTCTTACTGTACTGTTCTCAGTGTTCACTGTCAAATGATGGAGAATGTACCCATCAGTCAAGAAAACTGACTCTGCATTTCTGAAAGAGGGCTAACGTCTGTTCTCAAGGAAATTTTGGATGCCAGTTCCTTGCAATAATGCTGCTGGTGACAGCTCTGCTGGTGCTTACAGAAATATGTTTCTCTCTTGATTTTGTCTGCGGATCACTGAAACACTGATTACACAGCACTGGTGTTGGGTCGATAAGGTCAATGAGTGTCAAAGCGAAGCAGATTGACAATTTTAAAATGTGAAGAAAATCGTAACATCTTTCCTTATGAAAGATCCACAAGGGGGCAGTTTATCATGACCTGCTTCCCACATGAGGGATTATGCTTTTTTAATGGCCAGGGGCTCCAGCGTATGCCATCCAAGAACTCCCACACAGGTAATTGCTTCCGTTCCTTCTCCGCCAAGGACTACATATACTTGCAGAATCCCATTCTCAGTATCCTTTTACAGGATAAAGTAAAAAAAAAAAAAAAACATTCCACACCAGATATGTGCTTTTACCAACCTACACAGAATTGTTCACAGGGGTGACTGTATACCAGAGGAAATACAGAGTTTTATTCCCTGGAGCTCATTCCTCAGAGGCTGAAATACGTTAGGGGTTTGAGTGGTATTTTTTTTTTTTTGAATAGGAACCAACATTAAAACCTTGAAATGCAGACAGTCTGTATTTCTTTCATTCTTAAAAAAAAAAAATTAAACCCTCTGAACCAGGGTTATTATAGTTAACTAAACTATAATAAGACACTTCAGGGGTTTGAGTAGTTTTCAGGCATTAGAGGAATCAACATTAAAACCTTGAAATGCAGATATTCTGTATTTCTTTCATTATTTTGTCATTAATATTTTGTAAAAACTCTGAACTCTGAGTTATTATAGTTATTTAAACCATAACAACACATTTTGTTACTTGAAAAAAAAGTGACCCCAATAATGCAAACGTTATTTAACGTGATGTACTAAAACAACTAAATTATGTTTTATTAAAAAAGTTCGGGAAGAGCTCGTCAGATACTTATACTAATTAAACACAGTGGTATGCAATCAAGTCAATCAATGCACGGATATAAATACAGCGACATACCTCTGTTCATTTGACGGTTAATCAGCATTCGGTCTGCACCTTTTGCCATCACATCACAGACTCTTTTTCCCGTCCGAACTACGAGGCCCATGCTGGGGATATTTTCAGATCCTTCGGCCAATCTACCGGCTGCATGATCTGTCTTTCTCCGCCAGATATGGCCGCCGAGCTCCAGGCTTCGTTGCGGCTGCTGCTCTCTGCTCAACCAGCTCACGCTCTCCACAGCAGCAGGCCTTCAACCAGCCTGGGCTGTGCCCCAGTTCTCACCGCAGCAAAGCTTCACTCGCTTCCCGCTTAGGCTCAGCTTTAACTGCCGGCTCTCCCGGCCGTAGTGCCATATGCAGCCGGGCCTCTAGCTTCTGTTTCAAGATGCTAGCGCAAGATGGTCTCTGCTAGCAGTGCAACCATCAGTGTTGCCAAATAATTATCAGGTGAAATCGCTAAAGGCAGGTAATTATCGTTGTTAAAGGACGTCGCAACATCATTGGATGTTAATCTAACTGTGTAACCATGACACAGTGCCTAGAATACACACTGGAATTACTTCCGTATTTTTCACCAGAATTTCTTTCCAGTATTTAATTTACACATAGCATTCCTTATATGGATAGATACGATGGATGAGATAAATCTGGCCTGGAGGTCAACAGACCGCCCAGTCCCGAGCCCTCGCGGCTGGATGATTGGTTTCTTGGAGCGGGGCGCGGCTCACAACTGCGCTCTGCTCCAGGTGCCTTTTTTCCCAGAGGTACATGAGGAGCTGACGAAGTCGTGGATGGCCCCTTTCAGAAGCCGCTCGTCCGTCTCCTCCGTCCTCACTTCCCTCGATGGCGGGGCTGCCAGGGGGTACAACTGACCGTGCTCACTTCCATCAAAAAGGTCAGGGACCTCTAAGCGTTTTCGGTAAGCAAAGAGTGCCTTGTGTTCGGGCTGGTCCTACTCTCACGTTGTCTTGAGACCCCGGCCTGGATACGTGCCCAAGGTTCCAACCACGCCCTTCTGCGATCAGGTGGTGAACCTGCTAGCACTGCCCTCGGAGGAGGCGGATCCAGACTTAGCATTGCTGTGTCCTGTAAGAGCATTGCGCATATACGTGGACCACACCCGGAGCTTCAGAAGCTCTGAGCAGCTCTTTGTCTGCCAGGGAGGTCAGCAGAAAGGGAAGGCTGTCTCCAAACAGAGGCTGGCCCACTGGATAGTGGATGCCGTCGCCTTGGCGTACCAATCTCAAGGCGAGCCGTGCCCCCTGGGGGTGAGGGCTCACTACACTTGGAGTGTTGCCTCCTCCCATGCGTTGGCGCACGGCGCCTCTTTGGCAGACATCTGTAGAGCTGCGGGCTGGGCGACACCGAACACTTTCGCAAGATTCTACAGTCTCTGCGTTGAGCCAGTCTCTTCCTGTGTGTTGGGTAACAGTAATGGGCGGGAAGAACTGGCCGGTGTCATGCTTGCTGCGCGATTCCCCCTCACCCGGGGATACGAGCGCCTTTTTTCTTCTCCAATTCAGTTCCCCGTACTGTGAACCCTGGTGGAATTCTCCAAGCACCGCCGGCAGTCAGACAGGGCGGAGCAGTCTGACGCCAGGCCCAGTACTGGTCTCCGGTCAGCCTCTGTACTGGGCTAGGTGTCCGTATGGCCTTATTCCCCTTCGGGTAATCCCATATGTGTATTCTTCCACGGTAAGGTTTCCCTCATGGTAAACCTGTGTCTTCTCTTTGACAGAGCTCTCTGTCAGGTTCTGCTGGCAGCCCTCCTCCCTACACCTAGGTAGGATCTGCCCCAGAATCCAGTCGTATGTAGTACTGCCCCAAGCCTGGGTCAGTCCATATCAGTGTCTCCAAATGTTACCTCCCTTCAGGCAGGATGTGGGCCTCTGTAGCGCCCTTCTCCGGAAGGCTCGCTTCCCTGCCGTTACTGCAAGCTGTAACAACAAATAGGAAAGACTTGAAGCCGTCTTTCACTGAAGGTCGAAATACCTTCTGATTTCTGTGGGGAAAGGAACAGCGGCTTGGCTATCTCCAGCAGCGATGTACTCAGTGGTCCCTGCGGGCACCAAGGTTAGCGAATTTGCGCTGGGGTGGTGGGAAGGTTGCAACCTCTTGCATGACATTTGTCTGTCACGCGCTCACTTGTTAACATCTGCATGCCACAAGGTTGTGACGGGGTTCAGCTTGTGGTGCTTTCCATAGGACCCCTATGTCGTCACGACATAACTCGTAGTGACCGACAAATAGGGAACGTCTAGGTTACGTACATAACCCCCATTCCCTGATGGAGGGAACGGAGACGTTATGTCCCCATGCCATAATCTTAAACCATTGCTGGTTGCCAGGGACTCGTTCTCGGCTCCTCAGCGTAAAACCTAATGAGTGGATGCACCTGTCACCCTTTTATACCCGTATGCACGGGGAGTGGCTCAGGTATGTAAAATCCACTAGCCAATTTCATTGGCGTTTTCTCTTAAAGTCAGAGATGATCGGGGCTTCCAGGTAAATACCCTATGTCGTCACGCCATAACGTCTCCGTTCCCTCCATCAGGGAATGGGGGTTACGTACATAACCTAGACGTTCTTTAACCGATGGCCCTGTAAATGCCACCCTGTATACCTCTGTGTATCAAGTGATTGTGATGAGACCTCAGAGAAAAGCTATATGCTCTTTAAAAACACTGAGCTCTTGAGAAACAATTTTCAATCTTTATCTAAAGACTCCAGGCTTGTAGCTGCATCCCAGCTGATAGCAGCTGCACATGTTTATATTAAGTTTTAAAGTCATGCTTGTGTAACACTTCCACACTAATTGCATTCACTAGACCAGAGTTTTTCTTATTTATTCATCTATTTAATTTAACTGTGCTACATGGAGTGTCCCCAGGTGCTACAGCACGACACAAACAAACAAACAATACATAAATAAATACATAAAATAATTACAAATAATTTTACTTAAATTATATATTTTTTCAAAAATGTTATATTATTTAATATATTTAGTTCCCTACTTTACAGTTTTTTTACAATAATTTTTGTTCTAATAGAACCTTCATGTCATTTTTCAAAACTCTAGACACATAACTCAGTGCAAATGCACATTTTTCAAAACAAATAACACTTTTTCCAAATGCTTGGATACAATACACATGAGCCAGAGATCTTTTGTTCATTGAACTAAAATCACTGGTTCAAAATAACACAACTTAATATCAAAGTATTACTATTTCAAAATGCAGCTCAAGCATTACATCTGAATTGAGTGTCTATTCATTTCATAATAATTGTTCTAATTATCAATTGTCACAACTGCTCAAAATGCTATGTAACGCTTGCATTACTCTTGAAGCATAGTTTTATGGAACATTTTGAAAAACATTACAAAAGTGAAGCAACTGAGGACTGAGTATGTTCAAGTATGATCAGCTTCAAGATGCCTGTTGTTGGGAGAGAGAAAAAATCCCAGAAATTCTATATGATTGTTATCAGTATTTATTTTTCCTACAGTAAATTATCTTTTAGAGGGTGATAGAGCTGGAAGCTGATGAAAACCATTCATATTTTGGATGAGGCAGGCCAAGAGATAGAGGAGAGTTTGAAATCCCAGCTGTTGAGAGGGACCCAGAACCATTCTCTCTGTGGGGCCCGACCATCCCCCACTGAATGTGATTTTGAGGGACACCATAGCAAAATCAGCGCAATGGGCCTAGAATTCCTTGGGACAGCACTGAGAGCAATCATCGTTTCAGGCCCATCCACAGTTTATCACCTTATATTTGCCCCCACACTCCCCTTTCCTTTCTGTAACCCGACTGAAGTGTTATCCTCCACATGGAGGTGGAATGTTTTCAATAACCACTCTTCTCCAGGCCATAGATGATAAATGACATCACAGGAGACCAATGTCAGGCCTGTATTTTCCATACCAGAAGATGTCTCCAAGATCTTTAGCTAATGAAAACATCCATTATGATGTGGATCAGAACATGTGGCCAAATCCATAAAACAGGGTTGATAAAAACTTAAAGTGCAATGAGGGACACTCTAGGTAAAATTTTACTGCAGGCCTACTGTAGTTTTTTCGTATCTTTTTTTTCTTATTCAATGCTTTTTTTTTTTACCTGTTGTTAGTTGATTATTTCATCAATATTTTCCAATTTTGTTTAAGGATTCCAGTGTCTGTATTTTTCTCTCTAGTCTATCACAATGATGTATGAATGTGGATAGCCGTAATGAAAGCAGCCTCGTGTTTTGAACAACTATATTTTATGATTGTACTAACAACTAAACAGTGCAATTATGGGTGTATGGGTGATCTAATGTAATTAGATCCCTATGATATTTGATAATAAATTTATATTTTTAACCAATGCTTCTGCAAATGCAAGACTTCTTTAATGATATGAACGCAATATGCAAAGTTTTGAACATTGGACAGCCTGTGTTACAAATAATGACTGTTTTGTGTTTTGTGCTTAGAGTTTTGAAAATGACACTGGTCAAATGGTTATGTTATTAGTGCAAAAATGATTGTAAAAAACTGTAATACAAAATACAGTAGCACACAGAGCAGTCCTAACTAGGAATATAGGAATATATTATGTTTCCTTTTGAGATTAGGTGGTAAATTGACTGATTTGATTAAAGTAGGTATCATTTGGTCTGAAAAGATTGAGAACTAGATTAAAAAAAGTGCTGTTCTCTGTCTTATAACGTATGCAAAAATGTTGAAATTATCATAAACACTGGATACGGGCTACTGATTTCAAACTATTCCTAATTTTAACATGTCATATCTCATCTATTTCACATCCACACACACAATAGTATGGCAGTTTAACATTAAAATAAAATAACAAATAATCTGGGATGTCTAAACTAGAAACTTTTTTGGGGATTCAAAAGGGTAATACTTATATAGAACTATATATGTTGTAGTTTATTAAAGAGAGAGAGAGAGAGAGAGAGAGAGAGAGAGAGAGAGAGAGAGATGTCTGATTTGTGCATTTACCTAAAATAGAACCTTGTAAAAAAATAAATGGATTTTAAGATTTAAAAAGAAGTGGTGTAAGTAAATGTGTAATCTGACTTAGAGTTTATGCCAACCAAACAATTATGTAGCAATGCAATTGTTAAATTTAAGCATAATGTATGTTCTATTTCCACCTTATTTTTTGCCATATTTAATTAAATTGTTTAAATATTGAGTATTGTGCAGCAATGTATTATTTGCAGGTAGCATTGTTTGCTAAATATATAATGGCCCATAACTCTGTGGTTGATATCCACCAGCTGAAAACCACTGCTATAGTGGATCTGACTGGACCCCCCTCATCAGGTTCCGGGACAATACTCCTGGAAGTGCTCCATGCCGATGCCTGACATAACTATGATGAAAGTGCTGTGCTTGACCCTGGAAAGAAATTACTGAAAGATCAGGCTGATGAATCCTGGACATACCCTACTTGAATGTTTTGTTTAGAGTTTAACGACATCACAGGCTGGCCAAATTTAACAGCCTGAAACCTACCGTTGTGGGACCCCAAAGACAGCCTTGTTTTTACTGTGATTAGCTTGTGTTTTCACCCGTGAACACAACCAATCAGGATTTGTTTGTTGTTGCATTGTGTCTCTGGGATGGAAGGGGAATCTGGGCCGGCTAAATACAAGTTCCTCATGCACAGAAACGTCCAGAGACCATCAAGAGGAGATTTTCCCTGCTGTCGTTGAGGTTCAATGAAATGTGACATTAAAGTTGACTCTTTGTTTTGAGAAAGTTTTGGCGAACTGCGATTGGCCTTGGCATCAGTAAAGGAAATGGTTCAGTGTTTTTCTTCATTAGTGCCAGCCATGATTTGACTAATACTGTTTGCTCTGCTGTCGAGCCGTAGGTGAACTGAAGCAGCTGGGCACAAGCTCTTCATGGTACTGAGTTTCATAAGACTGATGTTTGCATGCTAACATGGCTGGCATGTAGTCTCACACACACATCATTTGGCTTTACTGAAATTATTCAAGTCCAACAATGCAAAATTAATTCTTCATTTACATTGCAGATGAGCCTTGATCTAAAAGTTGTCTGAGGGGGCAGAGAGGTGAGTTAGCCAAACTAGTTCGCCAACAAACTAGTTCGCCACAAAAAGATATATAACAATAACTATAAGTAGAGCTGGGTAATGATTAATCGCTATAAATCGCACCCAAAATAAAACAATTATTAATAACATGTTAACGCAAATTCATTTTAAAGGGAACTAATTGTATTAATGCACGATTAACACAGCGCATATTTTCTGTTTGACCCATGGCCCAACCCGTAGTTGGAGAAATGGAGATGCAACAGTGTTACCAACTTAGCAACATTGCAGACACCTTTAGCAACCCTTTTCCCTTCAAAAAAAGTGTCCAAACCTTATCTAGTCTCTGAGAATCGCCCAGTACTGCCGCCCGAGCGCGAGGTCTTGCTTTCTCAGCGCACGCACAAACATCTCTCTCTCTCTCGCTCCCTCTCTGCGTCTGCTCAGTTTCTGTTCAGCGTGCGGCAGCCGGCAGAGAAGAGCAGCGCTTTACTTCAGTTAAACACAGATATTATTTTGCTTGATTCTCTAATTTTACATGATGCAAGCATTGCCGAAATCACAGCACAGCTATTGTCTTTTACCTATGTGTATTTGATTTTATCAGACGACGGCTCGATTATCAGGATTTTTGTGCAGATTAACATCTTGGTTATTTAGTCAATGGATTGCGTTTCAATCACTATTTTGTATTTATTCCGTCTTCTGACAACAGAAACAGTAAAATATATAAATGAAAACAGTTTTAATGAACGTTTATCTGCATCAAAATACAGTATGTGTGCACAGAGAGGCAAACGAATTAAATAATACATAATATAGGATATGTACATTTTGCATGTTCAGAAGTGAGCTGCCCTGTCCTGCAAAAATGTAAATCGGGTTATGTCAGTAAATTGCTCAGTGCAAAGAAAGACAAGTAATGGGAACCCTGTATTTCTTTTTTCATGTGTCTAATAGACATTAAAAAGTTATTTGAAAAACATCTATGACCTTTGAAACATGTCTAGTCTTCATGCTCTGATAAATTCACATTTGCATAAAGCATCCATATTTGTCCATACCCATGTTGATTAGAGTATTACAAACTTGAAAAGTATTTATTTAAGGTACATATAGAACAAATAAAAATGTGTGATTAATTGCGATTTATCGCGACTTAACTCATGACAATCATGCGATTAACCGCGATTAAATATTTTAATCGATTGACAGCCCTATTATGTATATATAAATAAACAAATATACAGTGTACATTTTGAAAATATTTACATGTATATATTTATATTCACATAATTTATATTATATAAAAATATTTAATATATAAACAACATATTTTTCTTAAATACATACATGCAAGTGTCTGTATTTATATTTGTATATACAGTGGGGCAAAAAAGTATTTAGTCAGCCACCAATTGTGCAAGTTCTCCCACTTAAAAAGATGAGAGAGGCCTGTAATTTTCATCATAGGTATACCTCAACTATGAGAGACAAAATAAGAAAAGAAAAAATCCAGAAAATCACATTGTAGGATTTTTAAAGAATTTATTTGCAAATTATGGTGGAAAATAAGTATTTGGTCAATAACAAAATTTCATCTCAATACTTTGTTATATACCCTTTGTTGGCAATGACAGAGGTCAAAAGTTTTCTGTAAGTCTTCACAAGGTTTTCACACACTGTTGCTGGTATTTTGGCCCATTCCTCCATGCAGATCTCCTCTAGAGCAGTGATGTTTTGGGGCTGTCGCTGGGCAACACAGACTTTCAACTCCCTCCAAAGATTTTCTATGGGGTTGAGATCTGGAGACTGGCTAGGCCACTCCAGGACCTTGAAATGCTTCTTACGAAGCCACTCCTTCGTTGCCCGGGCGGTGTGTTTGGGATCATTGTCATGCTGAAAGACCCAGCCACGTTTCATCTTCAATGCCCTTGCTGATGGAAGGAGGTTTTCACTCAAAATCTCACGATACATGGCCCCATTCATTCTTTCCTTTACACAGATCAGTCGTCCTGGTCCCTTTGCAGAAAAACAGCCCCAAAGCATGATGTTTCCACCCCCATGCTTCACAGTAGGTATGGTGTTCTTTGGATGCAACTCAGCATTCTTTCTCCTCCAAACAAGACAAGTTGAGTTTTTACCAAAAAGTTCTATTTTGGTTTCATCTGACCATATGACATTCTCCCAATCCTCTTCTGGATCATCCAAATGCTCTCTAGCAAACTTCAGACGGGCCTGGACATGTACTGGCTTAAGCAGGGGGACACGTCTGGCACTGCAGGATTTGAGTCCCTGGCGGCGCAGTGTGTTACTGATGGTAGCCTTTGTTACTTTGGTCCCAACTCTCTGCAGGTCATTCACTAGGTCCCCCCGTGTGGTTCTGGGATTTTTGCTCACAGTTCTTGTGATCATTTTGACCCCACGGGGTGAGATCTTGCGTGGAGCCCCAGATCGAGGGACATTATCAGTGGTCTTGTATGTCTTCCATTTTCTAATTGCTCCCACAGTTGATTTCTTCACACCAAGCTGCTTACCTATTGCAGATTCAGTCTTCCCAGCCTGCTGCAGGTCTACAATTTTGTTTCTGGTGTCCTTTGACAGCTCTTTGGTCTTGGCCATAGTGGAGTTTGGAGTGTGACTGTTTGAGGTTGTGGACAGGTGTCTTTTAAACTGATAACGAGTTCAAACAGATTCCATTAATACAGGTAACAAGTGGAGGACAGAGGAGCCTCTTAAAGAAGAAGTTACAGGTCTGTGAGAGCCAGCAATCTTGCTTGTTTGTAGGTGACCAAATACTTATTTTCCACCATAATTTGCAAATAAATTCTTTAAAAATCCTACAATGTGATTTTCTGGATTTGTTTTCTTATTTTGTCTCTCATAGTTTGGGTATACCTATGATGAAAATTACAGGCCTCTCTCATCTTTTTAAGTGGGAGAACTTGCACAATTGGTGGATGACTAAATACTTTTTTGCCCCACTGTATATATATATATATATATATATATATATATACATAATAAATATACACAGTACACACACATTATGTACAAAAACTCAAAAGTTTTGAATGCGATTAACCGCGATTAATCGTTGCCCAGCACTACTATCAGAGGTGGAAAGTAACGAATTACATTTACTCGCGTTACTGTAATTGAGTAGCTTTTTTGTGTACTTGTACTTTTTAAGTATTTTTTTTAATCTGTAATTTTACTTTTACTTAAGTATGTTTTGTGGGAAGTATTGTACTTCGCTACATTTTAAAACACATGAATTACTGAGTAAAAAATAAATCGCTCCGTGGAAACAACTGCAGCAAATAATGGGCAGAAGAAGAAACTGGCGCTAAAAATCACAAGAAAGATTCAGACGGACAAGACGTTAATGGTGCAGACCCAGCTGAAAACCAAACCCCGTCATATTCTGCTTAAATTGAATTTAAAGGAATGAAGTGAATCCCTGGCCATATATTCATGTTCTATTATGCAGTGTAAGCTGTGTTTGCCTCGGGAGACCGAACTAGCAGCTTATAAATATATCAACATCGCCCTTCGCAAGCATGTATTGGTAACATAAGGTAAATACTTGCATCATAGCATTGGTGGTTAAAATGAACGGTTTAGCAAAAGGTTTTGCACAAATGAGCCAAAAAGACAGTGGTGCAGGGTGTGCAATATCGTCTGCGATAATATAATAATTGTTGTTTTAACGATGTGCGATTATCAGTATTTTGCCAAAAACCAAACAAATCACTCTAAACAGTGTGCCGTGAAATCTAGTAACGTTAGATTAGACTAGTTCGCGTGCATTTGAAGTGAGTTCTTCCACTGCGTGATTCAGTCTGTTAAAATGCGTTTAGAATGATCACAAAATTGAAGATATAGAAGCAGAACATTTATATATTTATATAATTTAATATAGTAAGTCAACATCACATGAAGAATGCCGTTTTTCTAAAAAAATCACCATGATTACATAGGCCTGTAGTTTTTCATTTTACACAGTTCAAAAAAAAGAAGTTAATTAAGAGACTTACGTTTTAGACACCATATTGCCTGTTTTTGCTCTATTTCGACAACAAAAATAATTTCATACACAGCCACCATAGCACAGTTTTGCGTCTCTGACTCTGAGCAATGACGTGTTTTGTTCCTGAATGAATTAACCGTTTAAATGATTCCATTCAATCGCAATGACTCACTTATCAGTGACTTGCTGACACCTACTGGTTTTTCTAATTTAACATTTAAAGTATCTTTTTATTTATTTATTTTTTAATTTCAAATGACTATTTAACATTTGTGACCCTGGCATAGAGCACAAAACCAGTCTTAAGTCGCTGGGATATATTTGTATCAATAGCCAACAATACATTGTATGGGTTAAAATTATACATTTTTATTTTATGCCAAAAATCATTAGCATATTAAGTAAAGATCATGTCCCATTAATATATTTTGTAAATTTCCTACTGTAAATATATCAAGACTAAGAGCTTAATTTGAACAACTTAAAAGGAGATTTTCTCAATATTTGGATTTTTTGCACCCTCAGATTCCAGATTTTCAAATATTGTCCTATAATAACAAACCATACATCAATGGAAATATGATTTATTCAGCTTTCAGATTATGTATAAATCGCAATTTAGGAAAATGGACCCTTATGGTTTTGTGGTTCAGGGTCACATTTTATGCCTTATTTATCAAAACATTATTTCTGCATTTGGAACTGCTGGCTAAATGCATTCATGTCAGTGAGTAAATACATATATGCCACTTCAGATGAAGCTTCTGCATTTCCTCTGCATTGCAAAGATGCATTTTGTTGATACTGATTTCATTTGCCTGGTAACAGCCCAAATGCCTTATTATTCTAATTAACCAATTCATTTAATTAAAAACACCTAGTTTGAGATTTATAGGCCCATATCCCAGGTGTGTCAAACTCAGTTCCTGGAGGGCCACAGCCCTAAAGAGTTTATTTCCAACCCTGCTCCAACACACAAACCATGTAGTTTTCAAATAAGCCTAAATTATTAGTTTAGCTGAATCAGATGTGTTTAATTAGGGTTATATCTACACTGTGTAGGGCTGTGGCCCTCCAGGTACTGAGTTTGACACCTTTGGTCTATCCCATTTTTTCCTCCCTCCCATTGTTAAAATGTAACTAAGTAATTTTTACTCAGAGTAAATTTTAAATGAGCTACTTTTTACTTTTACTTGAGTATATTTTTAGACTGGTACTTTTACTTGTACTTAAGTAAAATTTCAGGGATGTAATGGTACTTTTACTTGAGTAGAATATTTTTGTACTCTTTCCACCTCTGACTACTATAATGATAATGATGCATCCACATAAATGGTAATGTTCTGAATAGCATGCTGCAATCATGTTTCCTAAACGTGCCTTAAGACCTTAACACACTGCATGATTTTTGCCTGTCCCAGAGGAAAGATTGGCATCGTGAATCAATCGTGGTGATTTCTGTGATCGTGGCTCCTAAACGGTGGTCCTGTGTCGTACTGTGAGGGAGGTTCAAATATGGTCATTGTCATGGTCTTACAACCAAAGATAGCCTACAATACAGCATGATCATCACACAGTGTGTTTGCTGCTACGATCAACGTTTACTGACCAACCGATAAAAATGCAACATGTAATCTACACGACATGGGGCTAAAACATAAAACCGCTTACCTATGCCTTATGCCTTTCTCTTTCACCGCTTCCACTTTTTCTCAGCACACATAATACATACAACTGCTAAAGTGTGATTTAAAGTGTGACTTGCTCTTTTTGTTTACCACTGGCGGATGCTGATGACGTTTTATTCTACTATATAGTAACGTGCATCGTATCATAGGAGTCAAAGGTGTCATCATCGTACAGTCTACACACACGCCATGGCCAAGTTTATTAGGTCCATGTTACACATTGTGACATGCAATGATGTTTTAGGATTGCTAAAATGGTCTCGGGCTTTAAGGTTAGAAAGATAGAAATGCGGTCAATGTTTTTATTACTCAGCAGTTGGGAAAACAAATGCACTGAAAGTACTTCCAATTATATTTTTGTTTCTTTGTTACATCGTTGTTATAGTTGGGGTGGAGATTTATTCATTTATTAATTTATTATTCATAGTAAGTGTTATGTTTGTAATGTTCTGTTTTTAGTACTATGTATTTTCAGGTTAGTTTTTATCATTTAATTTAGTCATTTTTATTCGTTTTTAAAAATATTTTTATTTAGCGTCAAAATATGTATTTATTTAATTTCAGCTTCAGTTTTACTGATATTTGTAGCTATACTTCAACTTCAACAAATTATTTGCTAAAATGATAAGATATTTTATTTTAAGTTGATCGTAGCTCCATTGGTTTCAATGGGTCTATGATGTACTTTTGAACTTATGATGCTTTTGGGAAATGCAGCCCTGTTTATCGCTGTAGTGAATGTTTTATTTTATTTAAAAAATATATATTTATAAGCTCATCATATAATTTAAACAAAATACACAGAGACACACATTGGGTAAAATAAAATAAAATAAAATATAATAAAAACATGAATAAACAATTTATATTGAACTGAATATTTTATCGGATAGCATTTCAAGTAGACATAACACTAACTTTGCACTGAATTCTGGGAATGGCTTCTTTGCTAAGGATAATGTGATGCTACCTACACAATGTTGTAGTCAAATCTTTAGGCAGTATAATTTTAATGGCTGTTTTTAGGAACAAATGTCACTTCGGGAGCACATCTACAATGTCTACAGATATTTCCATTATCCCTAAAACACAAAAATATGCATCAGGCTATATCTTTTAAAGACTTAGCGTCTGCTGCCACATAATGAAAAAAATATAATAATTATTAAGCTTAGATGAGCTTTATTTGTCACATACACAATTATACACAGTATAACCAGCAGTGAAATGTGTTCTCTGCATTTAACTAGGGCTGTAGTCAAGTCCACCTTTGTCGAGTCCAAGACAAGTCCAAGTCCAAAGAGGTTCGAGTCCGAGTCAAGACCGAGTCTAAAGAGGTTCGAGTCTGAGTCAAGTCCAAGTCCAAAGAGGTTCGAGTCCAAGTCAAGTCCAAGTCCAAATGAGACGGTCAAAACAGAGAAAGAAAAAAATAATCTTCTTCAAAACCACATACTTAATTATTGATGTGATACGAGAGACGGCATATCTTCTATTCTAATATAATAATTTTGCATTATTGTTTGTAATGATATAAAAGCATGTGCAGCAACACTGTAGGATCAAATTAAGCTATTTTATTTATCCTCCTGAGACCCAGCTATGGAGTTTTCGCCTCTGTAGTGGACATTCTATTTTAGTGAATTTCTCTGAGACCTCACATGTCACAGTTATAAGCCTGGATGTCCTGTACAGAGCACATTCAGGGCTTTATAGAGATACTAAATGTTTTCAAACCCTCTCATACGTCTTTAAAGATGGCTATATTTAATTTAGTGAAAAATTGTACATCCTTATGGAAATATGATTATATTCTGTAATGTCTTTTACATCTGAATAATTTTCAGATTGTTTGTCATAAAGCAACATCTCAGGAAAATGTTATGGGTTTTCAAATTCAAATATGACTTTCCGTTATGAAACCGGACATCATTTCATACATGTTCAATGTAGAGGACACCAGGACTAAAAGCATGTTTATTATGCATTTTGGGAGACAGCAATTGAATAGGGAAATAAATTATATATCAGTTTGCTTATGAAATATTATATATTATTATGAAAATCTGGCCATGTATTACTCCCATTATGAAAATTATTTTTCAAGATTCTGTCCCAACAGCAACACATTAATAAGCAAATTAGATACAATGTATAGGTACACTGTGTTCAATGGGAAACCAGTGGAAAACCAGTTTATGGAATTTTTTACACACATATTGCATACAACTAAATGGTATGTCAAATAATTTTGTTATACATTTTAAAACATAGTTGAGAATCATCCTTAAACAAAGTTTAGAATAAAAAAATCCTGAAACCTAAAAATGTATTTGGTGATTTAAAAAAACTCCCATTGATTTTGCCGTTTTGATGTCTATTCATGCCATTTAATTTTTGTCCTTGTGTCCTCTACAGAGGACATATAATCAAATATGAATAAAATAGTTTTTAAAAAATGAAATAAAATATATATATATTTTTTTTCTTATGGTCTAAACAACGTAATGACATTAAAACTTTTTTTTTTGGGCGGGGGGGGGGGGTGTCTCAGGAGGATATTTTAGGTTTAGCAATTTCACTAATATTTGACCAATTCTCGATTTTGTAAGATTTTATCTAGTCAACTTGAAAATACAACATGATTCAAGCAACTTTCTCTTTATTAACCCTCTAGTTAAAGAAAAGTAGGCCTATGTTCTAAGTGCACCACACATGACGTTGTCTTCATGATGTAAATGTTAAACAAATCACTAAATATCAATGACAATGAACAGCAGTTTTCAGCCTGTGACCGGGATGCAAACCTGAAATATCAGATATACAGTAATAGTTCTTCACAGGTTTTGTATTTGATTACACTGCTGTTCCGTTGTTTTTTCTATGTAAGCATGGACGCGTTTGACTGTTGCGCTCATGTCTCTTGCAGCGTCTCGTGCATGAAACGGCATTCTAAAAACGCGGCACTCTAGTTATTAAAAGATGTTTAACTCCCATCTTGTATTTTTCCTATTCCACTGCCCGCGTCAACACAAAAACACACTCCGTGTGAATTTTATATTAGGCTTATAGCATGGTAATGGTGTATTTGTATTCGTTTTGCTAATTAAAGTCCCATGTTTATTGCAGAAAATGTGTCGTTGTAAGTTATAGATAAGCAATTGACCTGAAATGAAAGTGAAAGCAAAATGTGCATGGGCATTAATAAGGTATTTAAATGCGAAGGAAAATGAGAGGGAAAACTCCAACGAACTTTGTAAAACCGAACTGTATTATGCAACTTGCCGACAGCGTGTCTGTGGCCAAAATAAAGATTATTTATGCCTCCACGCAGCGCGCACACTCATATGACGCAGCTGTGCATTTAACAGGCGACCAATGACAATGCCCGTTCTAGATGGAGTTAAACCAATGGCAATTACATTACCCATTTGCGGAACAAGCGAGCCAGATTAATGGTTTTGTTTTGAAAGAGAAAAAAAAAGCATATATTGCTGGACTCGGTCGAGATCAACTTGAACATTTTGCGAGTCCGATGACCAAGTCCGAGACAAGTCCGAGTCCAAATACCAACGAGTCCAAGACAAGTCCGAGACGATAGAAATACGTCTCGAGTACTGTAGTACTCGACGATAGAAAAACGTCTCGAGTACTGATAGAAAAACATCTGTAGTACTCGAGTCCGAGACCAGACTCGAGTACTACAGACCTACATTTAACCCATCCAAGTGCACACACCTAGAGCAGTGGGCAACCAACATTGTGGCACCCGGGGAGCAGTTGGGGGTTTGGTGCCTTGCTCAAGGGTCTCACCTTAATCATGGACTATTCCTTCTGGAGCCGAGATTTGAACCCACAACCTCGGGTTACAAGTCCGACGTTCTATCCATTAGAGCCACGACTGCCCCATAGACAGCTCACTAGTGGTAGAAAACAAATTGTTCCACATAAAGACACTGAACTCTTTCCAGATGCACATTTTAAAGGGCACAGGAGGATGAAATGTGCGGCTGGAAACTGTGACATAATTTCTGTGCTAATATGAAATAATGGGCCTAATACTTGTGGTTATATTGGGATCAAGTCGAGCCTGGAAGATTCAGCAAGAGCTTGTTTGCATTTGTGGTTTAGGCTGTGATCATTAGAGAAATTTGTGAGCTTCTGTGTTACACACCGCTTTGATAAAATTTTACGATCCACTAAAAGCAGACTGCTTTTGTGTGTTTTTTAGCTCTGTGCAGTGTATCAAATATGCTTAATAATGAATGAATAATATATTATTTAAGCCTTATAGAAAGTGGCGGGTATTAGAGAAATATATAATTCAGTGAGTTATAGTAGGGTAAAATATTTACTCATATGTGCCTCTATTGCTTTAAATCTGGAGTTCCCTGTCGATACTTCACTCGTACTACGTCTTTGTCTTAAAGACGCTATGGGAAAATGATCAGGAAAATTCTCCTGAACCGAAGCCTTATTCAATCATGCAGTGAAACGTCTCGGTTACGCATGTAACCCTCGGTCCCTGAAGGAGGGAACGGAGACGTCAAGTCGGAATACCGACGAATTGGGATCTCGCTTAGAGAGACCTCTCCACTTCGATTTTAAACTAAACGAGCCAATGCACATTGGCATGCGATTATTGCATCCAGCTGCCGCTGATCACAGCGTGAGTACAAGTAGGCAGCAGGTGCAGCGCATATTCAGGTTTTCGCTTGGGAGCCGAGCCAGGGCCCGGCCACTCAGCGGTGTGAGGGCATGGCGCCTGATGCTCCGCTACATCTGGCTGCCGAGGGGACGGAGGAGCTTACAGGGTCTACAGTACAGACTCTCTAGAGCAGTTTTTAGCAAGCCGACCTGAAACCAGAAGCCTTCAGTGCTTCTACCCGTTTGAGGTGAGAACACAGGAGGAAACCGGTTCCACACGAAGGCTATAGAATCTAGCGAAGGTGTTAGGGGTCACCCAACCCGCAGCTCTACAAATATCTGTCAGCGAGGCACCATGAGCCAGTGCCCAGGAGGAAGCCACACTTCTTGTAGAGTGGTCTCTCAACCTAAATGTGCAAGGCACACCCTGTGCCTGACGAACCAGTGTGATGGCGTCTACTATCCAGTGGGCCATCCTCTGCTTGGAGACAGCATTCCCCTTCTGCCGGCCTCCGTGACAGACAAAGAGCTGGTCTGAGGTCCTGAAGCTTTGCGTCCTGTCAACGTAGCATCTCAATGCTCGGACAAGACAAAGCAAAGCAAGGGCTGGGTCTGCCTCCTCCGGGGGCAGCGCTTGCAGGCTCACCACCTGGTCTCTGAAGGGAGTAGTGGGAACCTTGGGCACATTGCCAGGCCGGGGCCTCAGGATTATCTGAGAATCCGCCGGTCCAAACTCTAGGCACGAATCGTCGACCAAAAATGCGTGTAGCTTGCACCAAAACCAGTGCAAGTTGGAGTAGAGTTTTCAATGAGAGGAACTTCGGATCGACTGTCTGTAAAGGCTCGAAGGGCTCTGCTGTAGTGCTCTGAGCACTAGAGACAGGTCCCAAGAGGGTATAGAGGGGGGGCGTGGAGGAGTCAACCTTCTTGCCCCCCTTAGGAACCTGACGACCCAGTCATGCTTCCCCACCAAAAGTGATGGTGTCGACTACCTCATGGGTTAGGTGACCTAGAACTTCTGCGTCCCGTCCAGGGACCAGACATTAAGTTTCCAGAGGTCTGGACGTGGGTGCCAGAAGGTGCCCCGTCTCTAAGTCAGTAGATCCTTCCTCAGAGGAATCTGCCATGGAGGGGCTGTCATGAGGAGCATCAGCTCTGGGAACCAAGTCCGGGTGGGCCAGTATGGCGCCACGAGCAGGATGCTCCTCATCCTTCCTGATCTTGCACAGTGTCTGTGCGAGACGGCTCACTGGGGGAAATGCATACTTGCAAAGGCCCTGCGGCCAGCTGTGTGCCAGCGCGTCTGTGCCGAGTGTTCCCTCAGTCAGGTAGTAAAACAACTGGCAGTGAGAAGTCTCTGGGGACGCAATCAGGTCTACCTGTGCGAGTCCGAAACATCTCCAAATCAGTTGGACCGTCTGGGGATGGAGTTTCCACTCTCCAGGGAGCGCAGCTCGTGACAGCTCGTTGGCTGTCCGGTTGAGCAAGCCCGGAATATAAATGATGCGAAGCGACCTCAGATGATTCTGACTTCAGAGGAGGAGGTGGCGGGCGAGTTGCGACATGCGACGGGAGAATAGACCACCTTGTCGGTTGATGTACACAAACGTCACCGTGTTGTCTGTACGGACCAGTACGTGCTCGCCTTGTAAGCGTCTCTTGAGACGGTTCAAGACCAGGTGTACTGCCAGCAATTCTAGGCAGCTGATGTGCCAGTGCAGTTGGGAACCTGTCCAAACCCCCGACACTGCAAGCCCGTTGAACGTGGCCCCCCAGCCCTTGGCGGAGGCATCTGTGTAAACCACATATTTTTTATACTTATATTCATACACAAACCCTCTGATCAACAACTTCAAACAACTGAGCATCTCTGAGGGCTGAGGTTGGATTTGGAGCTATTTTGTCTCAAAGATCACCTTCTGGCAACAAGGTACACCCCTGCGCTTTTTTTTCCCCATCGTCTGACCCCCTCGGAACGGAACTACGATATTGGGAATAAGGAGTTGCTGGCTGTTAAGTTGGCCTTGGAGGAGTGGCGTCACTGGCTGGAGGGTGCGGGGGTTCCTTTTCTGGTTTGGACCGACCGTAAGAATCTCGAGTACATCCGCTCCGCCAAACGAATAAATTCTCGGCAGGCCCGCTGGGCTCTATTCTTTGGGCGTTTTAACTTCACCATCTCCTATCGCCCAGGGAGCAAGAATGGTAAGCCGGACGCACTCTCGCGGATTTTTTAAGTGGAGCCTGGATTCCCTTCTCCGGTACCCATCGTGCCACCCAACCGGGTGATTGCGATGGTCACTTGGGAGGTAGAGTCCAGGGTCCGTGAGGCACTTGACGGCGTCACTATCCCCGCGAGGTGCCCAGAGGGTCTGTTATTTGTACCAGAGTCGGTTCGAACCAGCATCCTTCAGTGGGGCCATTCTTCTGGGCTAGCTTGCCACCCAGGAGTGGCTCGGACACTTGCGCTGATTAAGCAGCGGTTCTGGTGGCCGTCGGTAGCGCGGGATGCTTGGGAGTTCGTGTTGGCCTGCCCGGTGTGCGCGGTGGGGAAGGGCTCTAATCGACCCCCAGTAGGGCTTCTCCGACCGCTGTCTATCCCTTCGAGACCCTGGTCCCACATCGCCATGGACTTTGTCACAGGCCTACCCCCGTCTAGTGGCAATACCGTGGTCCTCACCGTGGTTGACAGGTTCTCGAAGGCGGTTCATTTCATTCCCCTCCCCAAACTACCCTCAGCGAGGGAGACAGCTGTCATTGTCTTTGATCATGTCTTCCGCATCCATGGCCTCCCGGTGGACGTGGTTTCTGACATGGGTCCCCAATTCTCGTACAAATTTTGGACTGATTTCTGTAGATTACTGGGGGCGACAGCGAGCCTTTCCTCCGGTTACCATCCGCAGACCAACGGTCAGTCCGAGCGGGCCAATCAGGACTTAGAGAGAGTTCTGCATTGCGTGGCGTCAGCAGAGCCTTTGACTTGGAGTTCCAAACTAGCCATGGTCGAGTATGCGCATAATTCCCTCCCGGTCTCGTCTACGGGATTGTCACCCTTCCAGTACTGTTTAGGTTACCAGCCCCCCTTATTTCCCTCACAAGAGCCCGACGCCATTGTTCCATCCGCGCATGCGTTCATTCGAAGATGCCTCCGGACATGGAGGCTCGCCAGACAAGCCCTTATCCGGACTGGCGAAAGGAACAAGACGTTGGCGGACCGTCACCGTTCTAAGCCCCCACTTTACGTGTGTGGTCAGAGGGTTTGGTTGTCTACCCTAGACATCACTCTCAAACTGCCCGCACGTAAACTGGGACCTAAATTAATTGGACCGTACATCGTGACCAAGGTGCTTAACCCGGTGACGGTTCGACTCAAACTACCCCCCCTGCTTAAAAGAATTCATCCGGTATTCCATGTATCTAGAATCAAGCCCGTTATTCGCTCCCCTTATACGGTGGACTATCTGGATGTGAATGTATGCGTCTTTTAGGTCTAGAGTAAAGAACCAGGATCTGCTTCAGCGCAGATGAAGGTAGGAGGGTGGGGTCAGCTACTGAGCCCTCAGGTCCCTGGGAGGAAGAAAACAGGAGGGCGCAAGGAGTCACTCTCTGAAAAGAAAGCTATCTGCGAGTGCAGAGAGGCGAGACTGATGTTCTCGCAATTTGAACAGTCAGAACTCGTGAGCGCGGCTTCCTCATGGGATTTCCCCAGGCAGGAAACGCACTCGCTGTGGCTGTCATCGGCGTGCAGGGGAGACCTGCACGAACTGCAGTAACAGCATTTGCAACAATGCCGAGCTCTTTTAGATGCTTTTACAGTCCGCTGAATGGCTGCAGGGGAGCGGGACCGGAACTGCTGCAGTGCTGAGTCACGAGGAAACGGTGGCGGATTATGAAGGTATTTTTGGTGCAATACAACTGAGCATCTGTGACAGTGGAATTTGTAGTTGTAGAGAATAGCCATACATGTGTGTCAGTAAATTTGAAGATACAGACAAAAATTGCAAACTTGTAGATTTTTTTCTCTTTCCAACAAACACAACACAACAGTTACACCTTCTCAAATCCTTCATTGCAGATACACAAATCCTATTCTACGAATCACAAATAAAGAAACTCGTATGAGACTTTTCAGCTCCCTGAGGCTTCCAGCTGAAGCTTAGGAGCGTCCAGCAAGCGCTGAAGTGGTCCTGCATGGCTTAGACGGGTGGGCGGCCTTTGCCTTCCAGCCGATAGCAGTGGGCATGCAGAGATGCGTGGCCACTGACTTGTCCAGAGGAGGCATCTTCTCGCACCCCTTTTCTTCAGTGCCGTCAACCGTAGTGAGGATGGATGAAGCGGAAGTACGAAGGCGAGCGGAGTAGGGGGAGTGCCATGACCTCGTGAGCTCGTCATGGCCTTCGGGGAAGAACAGCGAGGATTGCTGACAAGGGGCCTGTTGGCACCCCGGCAGGAACCACTCGTCCAGACGGCTGAGAGAGGGCTCCTCTGGTGGAGACCACTCCAATCCAAGCTCTTCCAACCTCTTTCAAAAGGACATGGAAAAGTTCGGTATCTATCCTAACTTTGGCAGCGCTGGGTGCGGACGAAGGCAGGAGGGCAGGGTCAGCTGCCGAGCCCTCAGGTCCCTGGGAGGAAGAAAACGTGAGGGCGCGAGGGGCGGACTTGCTCTCTGAAAAGAAAGCTATCAGCGAGCGCAGAGAGGCGAGACTGATTTTTCTCGCATTGAGAACAGTTAGAACTCGTAAACGTGGCTTCTGCATGGGATTTCCCCAGGCAGGAAACGCACTCGCTGTGGCCGTCATCGGCGTGCAGGTGAGACCTGCATGAACCGGAGTAACGGTGCGGCATTTGCAAAAATACTGAGCTCTTTTAGATGCTCTTACAGTTCGCCGGATGCTGCAGTGCTGAGAGACGAGGAAAAGGTGGCGGATCAGCCGAGCAGGTTGAAGTAGCTGGGTACAACTGTGAGGCGTGTCAACGGCGGACAGGCTTATGTGATCAGCGGAGACAAAGTCGTCGTCACTGAAGGAGAAGAAATCTGAGGATCCTATGGCGAAACGGCCGCTCATATAGCCAGATGGCTCTGCCCATTCTGGTGGACTTCGTTTTTAACACACTGCACAAAACAATGCCCGTGCAGTTTCACTGCGTGATTGAATAAGGCTTACTTTCCAGAGAAAAAATGTATTTTCTCCTAGCATCTTTAAGACAAAGATGCAGTACTCGTTCCGTATATCAGGGAACCGAGTTTCTCCCTATATGTCGGTCACTCCGAGTTACGTCGTGACGACATAGGGGATTCACTTGGGAGCCCCAATCATCTCATAAAAGGGCACTTTTTTCCATCATTTTTTCACATTTCAGTCCAGCAACAGCATATCTACTTTTTTAATAAACATGTTTTGATACTGAATGGAACATTTTTCACATTAAGAGTCAGAGAAAATATTTGAAAGTGTCAGATAAAAAATGTTTTAACTCCAAGATGAATGTGATGAATTAGAATGACAAAAAAGAGCTCCACAAAAAATACACAGCAAAAACTAAAAGAAAGAAAGTTTGTATGTATTATTTTATGTATTTATTATTACTATTTTGTACTCACTGTGCCATTATAGTTAATTTAAGGTGAGTTAATAACTAAAATACATTCAGACTTTTATAGTACTTCTATATTTTACTTCGTTAAAAAAATTAAAATCATAATATTTCCAAACTTTTGTCATGTACAGTTTTGATCATTTTATTTTCTTCATTTGAGGACCTAAAACACGCTCTGGCTTACTTTATTTGAGGAAACATATATCTTTTTTTTCATACAATTCATTCACGGTCATTTGGCAAATATTTTGGGGTCTTTTTTCATTTGGTGAATTTAATGATAATTTTTTTGGTGAGCTATGACTTTATCGACAGCCATACAGTATGTTCGTTTTGTGCATACATCTCACACCTCCTTTTTATACAAATTAAGCTTATTATAAAATGTGCTGCATACACACAAATCCACACTTTTTGCCTATATAGTGCAATTAACGTTGGGTTATTACCATCTGAGGAAAGCAGGTGGTAAACAAAACTTCACTTATTTGTGCCCTAAATATCCCTTGATCTCTCTGAAATCCTCATTTGTGGTAGTTGGAAGACTATGAAAGATTATGCCATTTAAAAGGCTGTTTACTGCCGTAATCTGAGCGCACTGAGAGCTGTAACGGCCGCTTGGCAAAACTCAGTTGTAGGTAAACCTGACTTTTCAGCTTTGCCACCATTACACATTTCACTTTAATTAACTGTGACGGGCACCATTTCTGCACAGTCACATGCAGCACGAAGGGTCAGGAAACAAAATTCACAAATCACCGTGCTGGAATTTGAGAAGGAGAAGAGGTCAATGCTTCATGAGAAGGGGCCAAATAATTTTGGCAGGGTGCTTCTTAACAAGTTTAGAGTGTGGCTCATTTACTGGCCTGATTTAAACATGTTTGATTAAAGAAGCCGTCTTCAGTGGCAGATCCAAGTCTTGTTTTATGACGGGGGGGCACACATGTACTTATTTGAGGGTACCTTCCTGAAGCTTTTTTAAATATTAACATAAATATTTAGAAATAAAAGTGAGAGTTAGAATTTTTTTAGTTTTAATAATAATATTAATAATGAATATTATTATTTTATTTTATAATTACTTTTTAGTATTCACTTTGTCATTCTAGTTAAGCTAACGGCTACTAAGTTGTATCATCACAGGAATAAATTAAATTTTTAAACATATTGATATAGAAAACATGTATTTTAAAAACACTGAAAATAATATTTCACAATATAACTGTTTTATTGTATTGTTGATTAAATAAATGCACCCCTGGAAAAATTCAGAGTAAGATATTTTTTTCCAAATATATTATAATATAATATAATATAACATAACATATTATAACTAAGACTATAATATAACAAAGCCATTAAATGTAAAAAAAAAATATTTAACTTTATGATTTTGAATAAATTAAATATAATACTTTAGTTTAGAGACAAATCCTCACTATTAACTAGCTGTTAACTAAAACTTTTGCCTCAATAAACTATTACTTTGCTGCTTTAATAATAGTTAGTAAGGTAGTTGTTAAGTTTAGGTATGGGGTTGGAATAAATTATCAAAAAAATCGTCATACAGTGTAATGTATTAATCTGTGCTTTGTAAATATTAATTAACAGCCAATACACATGCTAATAAGCAACTAGCACTGGATCTTAAAATAAAGTGTTACTCTAACGAGACAGAATTAAACATTCAAAACATTATCAGGCAGGTGCATTTTGGACATTTTGTCTTGGAGTATTTTGGTAAGGTACAGGCAGGGGATTCATTGCAAGATAAATTGCACATATGAATATGAGAATGAGAGAGTGCACATCATCTATACATATTATTGATGGGTGCTCTATGGGGTATTCGAGCAAATTAATACAGTGCATGAACATGTGATCTTAAAAACCTAAACCTTAGAACTGACATACTTTCCAGTCCAAATTGTCTATTGTATGAATATTTTGACCTTTGACATACACGCCAAGACAGTAAGTGAGAGGGCAGTTCAATTTTAACACTTTATTTTGATGGTACCTTTCGAACATTCTGTTAACAATAAGTAAAGTTGCACCTACATGTCCATTAACTCGCATTAGACTGTTAGTAGACTGCCTGCATAATATCTGCCCACTGTTTATTGTGATGGTCTTCCAACAGACATGCTACCGACTATAAGTTATCTTGCTAGTGTGAGTGGGGCTAATGCCACCTAAGATGTACCATATAATGTAGATGTTTTTTCCACAACTACAGGTTTTTCCAACCAAATGGAAGGAACAAGCAGAGAAGTGCACAAACAATCTTTTTTATTTGACACTTAAATATATTTAAAATATAATCATAGAAAGTGCACAATTCGCTAATAAAACCATACATCGCAAATGCAATACTATTTTTACATGAAAATGGTATTCAGTGGCCACCTGTAATGATGTATCTTGACTTGACAACATCAATATCCCTTGGGACAATTCAACATTTGGGGAGGAAAAAGGACAAAACATATTTTTCAATAAATTCAATACAAACAGAACCCTCAAAAAGTCACACTCAGTTACGTATGTAACCCTCGTTCCCTGAAGGAGGGAACGGAGACGTCACATCGGAGGACCGACGAATTGGGATATCGCTTAGAGAGACCAATCCACTTCGAGTGTAAACTAAACGAGCCAATGCACATTGGCATGCGATTATTGCATTCAGCTGCCGCTGATCACAGCGTGAGTATAAGTAGGCAGCAGGTGCAGCGCATATTCAGGTTTTCGCTGAGGAGCCGAGCCGGGGCCAAGCCTTCAGGGAACGAGGGTTACATACGTAACCGAGACGTTCCCTATCAGTCGGTCACTCTCGACGTCACGTGGGAGGACCAACGAATTGGGATCCCTGCCAAAAGGCCACGGATACTGCCCCTTCCAGTGTCCCGTGGAGGCCTCCTGTGCCGTTATTTTTTGGCGCAGGTTAGGGCCCCCATAGGAAGATCCGTTACTGTTGCTATGGCACTACCCACTCAGTAGGACTGGATAACACTGGGAAAACGTACCCGTTCAGCTCAGAACACGAACGATGCGGAAGCCCTTACCTTCCCGAGGGAGGTTCAGAAGCACATATGGACAATAGTCAGATGCATATGGAAGATTGGAGGTGATTGTAACCCTCTTGGAAGTAGCAGGAAGTCTGCCGGGAAACACGGGCTCTAAGGCTAAACCATGGAAATACACATATGCGATCCGAACGGTCTCTACATATGGAACCCAGCCCTCTACCGGTTCTCAGGGATTCATCGAGTGAGGGCCTGGCGCCGGACGCTCCGCTACGTCCAGCTGCCGAGGGGATGGAGGAGCTCGACAGGGTCTACAGTTGGACTCTCTGGAGCAGTTTTTAGCAAGTCGACCCGAAACCGGAGCCCCTCAGTGCTTCTACCCGTTTGAGGTGAGAACACAGGAGGAAACCGGTTCCACACGAAGGTTATAGAATCTAGCGAATGTGTTAGGGGTCACCCAGCCCTACAATTATCCCAGGCTTTCTCGTTTGGCTCTCAACGGAGGTAGTCACATTTTTTCACTCCCCGCCCTCCCCCCTTTTTCTCCCTGCCTGCTTCTTTTGTCTCGTCTCATCTATTGAAGAGACTCTCTCTGCACGGCTCTCCAAACTAGAAAATTATGGATTTGATCAACTGGTCTCTCAGCGCGATTGATACCATCTTCTCAAGAAGAAGTCTGGGTTCTGGGGAACCCGTTTGTCCTGACGGGACGTTTGCGGCCGGCTATACGAGGGATGCATGGGAGAGGTGGCAAATCGTATGTCTGGCGGCTCTTTCCGTGGAGGACGCTGAAGATATCTACCTTTTCGGCACCATGATAACAGGTATTTTGCTGATTGGATTAGGCTTTGCCCTGGGTTATCGGAAAATTCGGAAGACGGGAACAGCTGTCCAAAGTCTCACAAGGCTGCCCGTTTTGATTGAAGCTGTGGGAAGAGCGGTCAGCAATGAGACTGAGACTATAAACCGGAATATGGATGCCATCATGTCGAAACTCATGGCTTTGCAAGTGAAACTTGATGATTTCAGAGACCAGAATGGACAGAGAGAATAAGCTGTGAAGATATGCAGCTGTTCGCCCCAAAAGACACAACAATTCAATCTTATCTGGCTCCCCCGTACCGGCGCCTTGGCCAAGGCCGTCTGGATAACTACCCTGGGAAGAGCGCTGCAGTGGGAACTCTTGCTCCCTTCCCCGATTACAGACATTACTCCCCTCCCTCATTCAACTGCCTCTGTAATGCTTTGTATCACCACTAGGGCGAGCAGGTCTGTGGCCGGCGCTGGAATAAATGGCACCGGACCGGATGGCTGCTTGCCAGAGCTGGATATGTTCCCCCTGTTGCAAGTCATGTGTTTATGGTATATGTGCTTTTGTGCTGAGGTGTTTTTTTTCTGTTCCCACACTGTACTCCCCAATGGAGCATAGTCTGGGGGTTAAATTTTTTTTCCTCCTCTCTCTCCTCATGTAAAAGCTGTATTTTTCTTAACTCCCTGTCTACCTGTTCTGTCTACCCCGTTGTCATATGTATGTTGTGTATGTATGGACAGGTTGATGGCTAATTTCGCTGGTACTTGTTACTAGTGACAATAAAGGGCTACTACTACTACTACTACTATCTATCAGCGAGGCGCCATGAGCCAGCGCCCAGGAGGACACCACATTTCTTATAGAGTGAGCACTCAACCTAAACGGGCAAGGCACACCCTGTGCCTGATAAACCAGGGTGATGGCATCCAATATCCAGTGGGCCATCCTCTGCTTGGAGACGGCATTCCCTTTCTGCCGGCCTCCATAACAGACAAGAGCTGGTCTGAGGTCCTGAGGCTTTGCGTCCTGTCAACGTAGCATGTCAACACTTGGACGGGACAAGCAAAGCTAGGGCTGGCTCTGCCTCCTCCGGGGGCAGCACCCGCAGGCTCACCACTTGGTCCCCGAAGGGAGAAGTGGGAACCTTGGGCACATAGCCGGGCCGGGGCCTCAGGATTATCTGGGAATCCGCCGGTCCAAACTTTAGGCATGAATCGTCGACAGAAAATGAATGCAGGTCCCCAACCCTCTTGATGGAGGTTAGTGCAAGCAGGAGTAGAGTTTTCATTTTGTGAGAAACTTCAGCTCGACTGTTTACAAGGCTCAAATTGGCCCTGCTGTAGTGCTCTGAGCACTAGAGACAGGTCCCAAGAGGGTATAGAGGGGGGCCGTGGAGGATTCAACCTTCTCGCTCCCCTAAGAAACCTGATGACCCAGTCATGCTTCCCCACCAACTTCCCATCCACGGGGTCGTGGTTGGCAGCAATCATAGCCACATAGGCGTTTAAGGATGGAGGGAGACAGCCTTCGCTCCAACCGTTGCTGCAAAAAGGACAGTACGACTCTGATCGGGCACTTCCCGGGGTCTTCTCTGTGAGAAGAGCACCATTCGACGAACAGGTTCAACTTCAAGGCGTAATCTTGTCTCGTAGACAGAGTTCTCGCCGAAGTGATGGTGTAGACTCCCTCTTGGGGTAGGTCACCTAGAACCTCCGCGTCCCGTCCAGGGACCAGACATGAAGTGTCCAGAGGTTGCCACAGGGTGCCCCGTCTCTGAGGCAGTAGATCCTTCCTCAGAGGAATCTGCCAGGGAGGGGCTGTCACGAGGAGCATCAGCTCTGGGAACCAAGTCCGGGTGGGCCAGTTTGGTGCCACGAGCAGGATCTACTCCTCTTCCTTCTTGACCTTGCACAGTGTCTGTGCGAGAAGGCTCACTGGGGGAAATGCATACTTGCGAAGGCCCCACGGCCAGCTGTGTGCCAGTGCGTCCGTGCCGAGTGTTCCTTCGGTCAGGGAGTAAAACAACTGGCGGGCGAGTTGCGACATGCGACGGGAGCGTAGACCACCTTGTCGGTTGATGTACGCAACGGTCGCAGTGCTGTCCGTACGGACCAGTACGTGCTTGCCTCGTAAGCGTCTCTTGAGACGGTTCAAGGCCAGGTGTACTGCCAGCAACTCTAGGCAGTTGGTATGCCAGTGCAGTTGGGGACCCGTCCAAACCCCCAACACTGCAAGCCCGTTGAACGTGGCCCCCCAGCCCTTGGCGGAGGCATCCATGTAAACCACAGCGTGCCTGGAGACCTGTTCCAGGGGCACTCCTGCCCGAAGGAATGAAAGGTCTGACCACGGGGTGAAGGTTTGGCGGCAGGCTGGAGTGAATTGGACCCGCAGTGTGCCGCTCTGCCACGCCCACCTCGGGACTCGGCCATGGAGCCAGTGTTGAAGCGGTCTCATATGGAGCAGCCCCAGCGGTGTGAACGCCGCTGCAGCTGCCATATGCCCCAGGAGCCTCTGAAACTGTTTCAGTGGTGCCGCCGTCCTGTTCTTGAACGTATTCAAGCAGTTCAACACCGACTGAGCGCGTTCCTGCGTGAGGCGCGCTGTCTGATTGACCGAATCCAAACTCCATACCGAGAAAAGAGATCCTCTGCATCGGCAAGAGTTTGCTCTTTTCCCAGTTGACCGGAAGGCCCAACTGGCTGAGGTGCGAGAGCACCAAATCCCTGTGTTCGCTTAACTGATCCTGAGACTGAGCCAGTATGAGCCTGTCGTCGAGGTAGTTGAGAATGCGCACGCCCTGTTCTCTCAAGGGAACAAGGGCTGCCTCCACTACTTTTGTGAAGACACGGGGCGATAGGGACAGCCCGAAGGGCAGGACCTGTACTGATATGCTCGTCCTTCGAACGCAAACCGCAGGAATGGCCTATGGCACGGAAGGATCAACACATGGAAGTACGGGTCTTTCAGGTCAAATGCTGCAGACCGAACTTGGGGACTGATGCATCCGAAGACGTGGTTCTGCATGAGCATCTTAAAAGGAATGAAGGGCCCAGTTCAAGATGCGCAGACCCAAGATTGGTCATAACCCACCGCTTTTCTTGGGCACAATGATGTAAGGGCTGAAAAACCCTGCCTTCATATCAGCTGGAGGGACCGGTACCATCATGTCCTTCGCCAGTAGGACAGTGATTCCTCTCACAAGACATGGGCATCGGCTGCCTTCACTGCTGTGAGGTGGATGCCCCTGAATTTGGGAGGACGCCGGGCGAACTGAACCGCATAGCCGAGTCAGATGGTCCTTAGGAGCCAGTGAGATGGCTGGGCAGCTCCCGGCACCCAGACACCGTACAAGCGGGACCATTGGGACCACCGACGTACCCGCGGTAGGGCAGCGAGGTGGAATGCAGGGACCTGGCCCGCGGCGGACCGAGGAGGGGTCTGAGTGTGCGGTGCACGTTTACCTGCTTCCATAATTTGGCAGAGGGTGCGTGGGTAGCCTTTGATGACACTCTCTCGCCCACTGCTGCCTGCTGGTGAGAGGGAGGATGAGTGTGGTCCGAAGTTGATTCGTCCATGACTCTCCATGCCCTCTTGTGACCCAGAGACAGAGACAACCGCTTCCTGTCGAGATTTTTGAAAAAAACAGATTATCCACCCGGCCCTCCTCCGGGGGAGGGAGAGATGCACTTACCCTCTCCCGAAGCAGTTCCCTCTCTCTCTGGGTTGCCCGTCCCGAGGCCTCTTGCTCCTCCGCTTACCACCAGTAGACGGGGGCCAGGACGGGCGGGGCAGCCTGTCTACACCTAGCTCGACGGCACCGCTTTTGGAGGATGCTGCGGATGCGGTGTGGGAGCGGGGGTGGATGCACCGTTCGGCCTCGGTGACGAGCAGGCTGGGCGCTGCAACCGGCGGACGGGTGGAGGCAGCAGCTGCCCGCCGAGGCAGGAAGTGTTAGATCGCCTCAGTCTGCGCCTGTGCAGCCGGGAACTGCTGGGCCATGTTACCGGCTGCGTCGCCGAAGAGGCCAGTCTGGGATACAGGAACCTTGAGGAACCGAACTTTGTCGGCGTCCCTATGTCAACCAGACACAGCCAGAGGTGGCGCTCCTGGACAACAAGTGTGGACATCGCACGACCCAGAGACCGTGCCATAACCTTCGTCGCTTGTGGCACGAGGTCAGGTGCGGTACGGAGCTCTTTCAGAACGTCTGGATCGTGACCACCCCCGAGCATGTCCCTCAGTGCTTTTAGCCTGAAGAACCTGCAGTAACGCCATAGCATTAGGTGGAGGCAGCATCTCCACAGGCCACATAAGCCTCGCCGGATGAGACCAGACGAGTACCTACAGGCCCAGAAGAGGAGGTACGGTTTGCCCTGCCGGGTGGAGACAGTATAAGGACACACTTGCATCACAACTGACCACTCCACCGGGGGGAACCCCGTAACCCCTAGCTGCACCACCGAGGGTGGTGAGGGAGGAGGAGTTAGCAGGTCGGTTTCTGGCAGTAAAAGGTGCCGTCCACGACCTGTAAGCTCCTCATGCACGTCCGAGAGAGAGGCACCTGGGGCAGGGTGCCGAGAACCAGCACAAGCTACCCCGAGAAACCAGTCGTCCAACCTCGAGGGTTCGGGACACGGTGGCTTTCTCCACTCGAGCCCTACCCTTTCGGCAGCCCGGGAAAGCATAGCAGTCACTTCTTGATCCGACTCAGGCATTGCTACCGCCGGAGCGGCAACGCAGCCGAATCTTCCTCTCCAGAAGCTCCGGCTCACCCTCCGATGCAGCGATCGACATCTGGTCGTCGGGAGGAGTGCCAAGGATACTGTTGGTACGCTCCTTTTAGAGGGCCCCGCACGTTCCATTGGCAGCTCAACTGGTTGCGGAGCGCAAGAGGAGCGATGGTCCCTTGAGGGTTTGCCACCACTGTAATCCTCAGACCAGCCGTGCTACCGCCTGAAGTAGACCTCGCCTGTCTGCAGCCAGGACGAGAACTAGATCGAGATGGAGGCAACAGCTCCGCCCCTTTGTCAAGGTAACGGAGCCTGGCCGCAACTCCGAAATGAGCATCCACAGTGAGAAGATGACTCATCCACGAACGCCACATCGGCATGCTTACCGCCCAGGCATGTGAGGCAGCAATCGTGACCATTCACCCAGCGCCAGACAACGACCGCATCCAGAAACGCACGGGTGACACGTTGTCTGAATCAAGACCCAACTCGTCTTTATAAAGACGCAACGTCAAGTTTGCCAGATGCAAAGTCGTCTTTAAAAAGACGCACCTGTGAATGCTCTTTTAGGGAAAAAAACTATTTTAGCGTGCTGAAGCGGACAGGGGAGATGGTCATCTGCAACACAAACAGGGGGTAGTGCAGCCTGATGTGTGCAGTCCACTCGACACGGGAAGAACCACCACCGCTGTAGAGCCGTCCACCAGCACGAGAGTCTTCCGAAGAGCGTGCTCAACTCGTTGAATTCACTCGTCAGTAGAAGTCAGGAGCAGAACGATGTAACCGCTCGGCTCCGAAGTGAAAAGCTGAATATGCGCTGCACCTGGTGCCTACTTATACTCATGCTGTGATCAGCGGCAGCTGGTTGCAATAATCGCATGCCAATGTGCATTGGCTCGTTTAGTTTACACTCGAAGTGGATTGGTCTCTCTAAGCGATATCCCAATTCGTCGGTCCTCCGACGTGACGTCGAGAGTGACCGACTGATAGGGAACAATAGCCACACACAATTCTCACAACAAAACAAATACAACATTAAAGAAAATACAATTAAATCAACCAAAATAATAAAAAAACACACCACTGGTTGATCTTACATACACACAGCAACAACCACATGCTCACACACACACACGCACGATTAATTCGCTATAATGCGACTTAACACACACAGTGCCCTTGAAGGAAGGCGAACTACTTCTCCGCAGCACAGTAGCACCGTCACCGTCACATCAGATACTGACTGGTTTTCGGACCCCCCAACCGGACCCCCCCAATACAGTAAAACTGCACATTTTAGAGTGGCCTTTTATTGTGTCCACCCTAAGGCACACCTGTGCAATAATCATGCTGTCTAATCAGCATCTTGAAATGCCACACCTGTGAGGTGGATGGATTATCTCGGCAAAGGAGAAGTGCTCTCTAACACATATTTAGATAGATGTTTGAACAATATTTGAGAGAAATAGGCCTTTTGTGTACATAGAAAAAGGCTTAGATCTTTGAGTTCAGCTCATGAAAAATGGGGGCAAAAACAAAAGTGTTGTGTTTACAATTTTGTTCAGTGTAACTGGCTCTCTATACGAGTGGTGAACGATCCACCAATCTTGCCTGGATCAAGCCTGAAATGCGTTGAGGCGGTTGAACACCCTCAGGCTCACGCCCAGAGTTGGAGAAGAATTCCAACCTTATTCAGGTTACTGTGTTTACTACAAGCTCAATGCTTGACGCACATCACATAACTTTCTCAAGACGATCAACATGACACCAGTGTACCATGCCGGAGGAAAACGGAAGTAAAGGGAAATCTCCACGCTTTTTTTAAAGGGGCCGTGAACTTAACTTCTACCCAACTCCATCCACCCATACAGAACGGAAAACACACCAAGGGGTATCACCCCATTACACAAGTACAGGTCAACTTAATCTAACCTTAACCCTACCCCTACCAGTCTACTAATACTCTACTAAAACTCTAATGAGAGTAAGTACAGATGTAGGTGCAGCGTTATATAGTCAACTGAATGTGTTAAAGGGTGGGTAGGGGTGTTACCCCGGCATCCTGGCCAAACTAGCCCACTGGCCTCTGACCATCATGGCCTCCTAATCATCCCCATACACTGATTGGCTTCATCACTCTGTCTCCTCTCCACCAATAAGCTGGTGTGTGGTGGGCGTTCTGGCGCACTATGGCTGCCGTCGCATCATCCAGGTGGATGCTGCACATTGGTGGTGGATGAGGAGATAGCCCCCTTACTATGTAAAGCGCTATGAGTGTCTAGAAAAGCGCTATATAAATGTAACAAATTATTATTATTATTAAAGGGACCATCAAAATAAAATGAAACCATGATTGATTTTAAGACCTTTTAAAAAATATAGAAAACAAATAAAGATATTTCATTAAATTCACAATTTTGCACGTGCCTGTTTGAGGAAAATAGACACACTTGACTACACCCAGTCCTACTTAAGAAGTGCAGTAATGAGGCGTCCTTCCTGCTCTTTAAATCATGAGATGCTGAAGTCTGTAACTAGTGAGATTATTACCCAAAAGACAGTGTTGGCCCCTTCCTAATGAATGACTTCCTCTAATGTATTTCTCTCACTGGATGAGACTGATATTGAGCGATCTGGCTGTTTAAACAGCTCAACTCTAATTTTACCATGAACTGCAGTGATTTAGTTAGAGGATGATTACTTCCACCCCCCATAAAAAAAGCCAATTTCATTGTTCATTAAAATGAATGAAATAATGAAAAGAAAGACAATTAATATGTAAATGCAATATATGCCAAAACGAAGATTGCTAAGTTTTTTTCTGAGGCACTCAAGAACAAGAATACCAGTAATTAAAAAAGCAATTCAGAATTAAACAATCTCAAGTCTGAACAGGATGACATCAAACTGTTTCAAATTAACCGAATCTAAACCAATGAATATGTCACCACTTTTCATTTGACTGAGACCAAGGAGGGCTGGTTCCAATCTCAGTGTGCATGGTCATAATTACATTATACAAAGAAACTGCAGACGTTATAAAGTTCTGGTGAACTGGGTCTGTGTTGAATGGAGGTGTAGCATGCTGTCTTGAATAAAAAAGGCAGGAAGCTCATTAAGACTGACTTTTATATTTTTAGTCATCTGAATTGCTGAATAGGACAGACACGGAGAAATAGTGTCTTGAAAGGAAGTCTAGTAATTAGCAGACACAATCCAGCTGATTCTGTGCCACCATGCAGAGCAGCATCTTTCCCTAATTATTATCAGCTCTGTCTAGTACTGTATGCTAGAGAAGGGTTGTTCTGATAAGCCTTCATTATTTAAAAGTCAAATTTTTTAAAGTATGATTCCCCATCCTTTTAAAACGATATATTATTTTATTTTTTTGGTAAACCAACAGGCAGGCAGGCAGACAAAAATATCAGACACAGATTTATAGAGAGACGAATGGGAACAGACAGACAGATATAGCTGTAGTAAGTGATTACATGTAATCTGGATTATATAATCAGATTCCCAATTTTTTTTAATAATATTAGATGATATAACTTTTTTTAAGCACTTGTAATCAGACTTTTTTATTGATTACATGATTACTTTTTCACAACAGCAATAAATAATTAATAATGTATTTATTCTCCCCTATTCTTCCTTTTCATCTTTTACATTTTTCTTTCTAAATTAGCCTGCCGCTTATACATTCATATACATTGCTGCTTATACATAGACCTTCACACAAAAGACCAATAACTAGCAGTCACTGACTACACCAAAAATCGAAAGGCCACAGCATTTGATCACTGGATTTAAATAAATAAATACATAAATAAAATATAAAATCTCAACATTTCAGTATTACATCAATTACTAATAAACACATAATTTGTATTTGAATTATCACTTTATCACTTGTTTATTTAATCATGTGTTTGGAAGTCTTACAAACATATTAAAATTCACAAATTCAAGTTATTTCTTATTTAAATGCAATGCAGGGTTTGCCAAAGGAATTTAATATGTTTGTTTTTTTGCCAGCTGAACCTCTTTCACCTGTATATATATACCTTATATTTACCCAAAGTATCCCCTGATATTTTAAGGTAACAAGTTATTGGTTAAGTATCACATTTGCACGTTCACAGTTCTCTGATTTAAGTTGATGGTCGCATGACATGCAGGTAAACATTAAGTAGTTCATGTTTTTAACTAAGTGTTTTAGTTTCATTTTTATGATTTAATTAATTATTGGCTTTTTATTATGCTCACAACCCCCAGTTTTGGAAACCTTAATGTAATGTGGTGTTTAATGCGCTTCATGTTGCACTTTATAGCAGAAAATTGAATATATTGTCTTTCACTTTGTATTCTTATATTAACAAGGCACAATATTATTTAAATTAATGTGATTAATGAGTTAGGTCAATGGTAATCTAAAAGTAATCAAAACGTAGTCACTTTTTATTTCCCACAGTGCTGGGTAGATTACTTACAAATTGTAGTCTGTTACTGATTCCAAATTACATGACACAAATTGTATTTAGTAACATAATCCATTAGATTACACATTTTAAGTAATATAATCAGACTACTTTTAAATTATTATTATTATTATTATTTACTTTTGATGTATCTCGTTTATCACATTGATTTAAAGAAGATAATCTTGTACCATATTGATAATAATACAACGAGTAAGAAATATATTCCATTAATTGTTATCAACAACATGAAGTGCATTAAACATTATATTACGTCAACATTTCACAAACTGTTTTTGTCAAGGAACTGCAGAGGTTTAATGAGTTTAATGAAAACCAGTAGGATTTTTTACACTATAAAAAAATTGCGCAAATTTACAAAATTAAGGCAACCAGCTTCAGTAGATTTTTGAGTTCTCTCAACTTATTTTTTTAGGATATTTTTGAGTTCTCTCACCTTTTTGTTGTAAAAACATAAAACATCAAGTTGATAAAACTCCAAAAAAACATCCTTAAACTTTGTAAGTTTTCTCAATTATTTTTGTTCTACAATGCTGTAAAACAATCAAAAGCTGAGAGAACTTAAACATTTAAGGCAACCAGCTTCTGCAGATTTTTGAGTTTTCTCAACTTGTTGTTTTAAGTTTATACAACAAAAAGATGAGAGAATTCAAAATTCGGTTGAAGCTGGTTGCCTTACATTTTTTGCTCAACTTTGTTTTACAGTGTAGAAAAGAAGAAGGTAAAAGACAAAACAGAGGAGGAATTAGAAATAATATATAATGGATGAATACATTATTTCTATTGTGTAAATAATATACAATCATGTGCTACATAAAAAAGTAACTGTAGTCTGATTACGGGTATTTTAAAATGTAATTTAATCTAATTACAAGTACTTATTTTTGGGAATCTGATTACGTAATCCAGATTACATTTAATCAGTGACTTACCAGCTCTGATTACATAAAATGTGTAATGTAGTGGATTACATTACTAACTACAGTTTTTTGTCATGTATTTTGGATATTACAATTTGTGAGTATTTTACCCAGGTCTGTAGATGGATGGATGGATGGATGGATGGATAGATGTTTAATGTTGTTTTAGGGCTACACACAGTGATCATGTTTCCTCCAGAAAGAGTCTCTACAGCTCATCGTGGTGGAAATGACACAAGTGCTGCTGGAACATTTCCCAGAAACATGGAGCATGGGGAGACTAGTGTCTGTAACGGTCAACTTTAAAGGTCAGCATGTTAATAGAGCAATGACCTTTTCGAGATCCGTTGTCATAACAACACACTATTTATTTTAGCGGGTTCCTGTGACAAACTCCCACCTCCAACATACAGTTCTCTGCTTTAAATGGGCACAAGAGAGTGTACAGCTGATAAAACATCACAGTAATAGCACCACGAGTAATCCACACAATAATTACTGAGGAACTGGTGTCATGTGGATTACTTGTGGTGTTATTACAATTCTTGCACAAATCAAAAACAAGAAAAGAAAATGAGGTCAAGCAAAAATTCAAACAAAACAAACTAACAGAATCAAACTGACCTAACAAAATGAACAAAAGGGAAGTGTGGGTGGATCACAAGAAAGGAGACAAAACCACTTCATGTCTAACATATAGCACTATGAAATCATGACAAGACCAAACAAATAAACAAATGTCAACCTGATAATAAAAGAAAGGTAAATCTAAATCAATAACAAAAACATACAACTAAAGAAACTAATTAGTAAAGAGTATTTATTTTACCCCAGAGACCAATTTTTGTCATACCCAGATGCCGTCTCCGACAGCCACATCCACAGACCATCAGTATTTCAATAATATACATTTTATAAAAACATACAATGGAACTAATTTGTGTCCACTCCAAATCAGTGACAATGTAAAAAAAATAAAGCAATACTAAAGAAATAAAGGAGAAAACTGATTGGCTTGTGTGATTAATAACATTTTACTGAAATTAAATATGGGGAAGAGAGAGAGAGAGAGGATGAATTAAAGTAGCAGTTTAACCATGAAAAAATTGAAACACACTTGAATATGTGTGAGTCTTACATTACTAATTTTGTAAGACATTTTTATGGTTTGTTCTTTTTTATTTTTTTTCCGCTGTTCTCATGATGGCTTTTTAGGGTTTACACAGTCTGCTCGGTGCGAACGCTCTGTTCCAGTGATGTGCTGTGACTCAACATTGAAAATAAAAATATAAAATTGTGTAAAATGACTGCTTCATCAAGCAAAATAAAATTCTACACAGATTTGATTACATTACAGTGAATTAGAAATAGCAGTCATTTTATATAGATCTAGACTTAAATGCATCAGTTTTTTTCACATATTATATGAAAATATAATATAAATTACATTAAAAAATGTTTTGCTATTGCATATGCAATAGATTAATATTTTTTTTGTTTCTCTTTAGCCAGGAATAGACTGCACTACATTTGTATATATATTTTATTACATTTAAAAATGTAATAAAATATATATTTCATTTTCAAGTCATTATATACTAATTTGTTCAAACGAAAGTGTCAAGCATGACTAAAATTAGTTTTTAACATACTTTTGCTTGATAAATTATGGCACAGTTATCAGAGCACTATATAAAATAGAAATAAATGCTTCATATTTAGTAACTTCTGAATTAACTGATACAACCAAATAAATAAAACCTTAAAGTTACAAGTTGTATTATATAAATATGTTTTGTGTGTATGCTATACAGGTCAGGTATATGGGATGTTTTTACTCAGTTGGCCAAATCATCCACCCTACTGAGAAAGCAGTCTTCTTGCTCAGCAAAGAAAGACAAATACAGGAAAAAGTATAGGAAACGTTGGCCACACTTTATTTTGAGGTGACATTGTTACACATTACATATACTTACTATTATAATAACATTAAATTAGGCAATATTGCATGCAAGTAGCCATAATCCTAACCCTAACGATATTGTAAGTACAAGTAGTTATTAGTTATCAATATTAACCAGTTATTAAATGTACAATTACAATGTATCAAGGACACCTTAATTCACCTTAACATACTATTACCAATATAATGTCTTGAAGTAGGTAGAAATGTATGGTGTTTTGTTTATCTGCACTACTGAGTTGGAAGTTCATAATGCACAAAGACATGTCCCTGTAATTTCTGATTCTCATGTAAATTTAATAATGGGTATCTACATTTTATGATAAACGGTTCTGAAAGCGGAAATATATAACTGTTTCAAGATAATTTATTTTACCTTTTTTACTTCCCCTCACACACAATCACATTGAAGAATATAAATGCCCTTAAGTGAAAACCGAACCCAGTCAAAAGGACCGTTACTGCTGACTTTTATTCTCCTATTCGCTGGACGACCACAGAAATAGGATTGAGTTTAATGGGGTCTGTGAAAAGTGCTGTCCATGTCACTGTGACAATGCTGAGTGTGGCACAGAGACAGCAATTCAGTGCTTTAAAGTTCTGCCAATAATCACAAAATCATGATTCCCCACAAAAGAGCTATCCTGCAATTTGAATCAGATCAATTACAAGCTTTTTTTCCAAGATAATATCTTTAAAAAGAGTCAGTTCTCTAGTGTTGAGTGTATTAATTTCAGACAAATGAGCACTTGAGTTAGCAGTTAGCTGAGCTTGCATGAGACAAAATAACTTAGGTCACTTTCAAAACGGCATAGTTCTTTACTATATAGTAGACAAAAACACTATGTCGAAAGAGTAGTATTTTTTAACAGTGAGCAAAATAATTTTGTATTCAAAATAAAGCACCTACTTAGAGGGTACTTTTGCACAACAATGACTGTACTAAAAATGGAAAAGTTATAAAAGTCAACTTTTGACAATTTTCATATACAGATGACACGACAACAAAATTATCCTGGCCACGAAAACAACAAAAAATGCTTTATTATGCATGCCAGGCCAGTAGTTGGCGATGTCACTTTGTAAAGAAACAGTATATTCCTGCACACATACTTATAGATTTAACTCTTAACATGTGCGCATGACGTCACCGTTTTCACAAATTCACATTTTTGTAGTTTACATAGAGACAAAAATGGCATAGTTTTCAGAAACACACACTCTGAAACATGTTTTCCAAAGTTAGTATTTTCAGGTTCCCAAAACGTGTTGTCATATAAATGAACGTTTTTTTACAAAAACACATCATTCACCCTCCGGAGCCGTATGAGGCATGTTTTAATATGGATGGAGATGCTTTATTTTACAACTTTTGGACTGTTGAACAAAAACACCCACCCCATGCCATTATAAAGCTTGGAAGAGCAATGGTAATGTTTCATATAACTCCGATTGGATTCTTCTGTAAGAAATATAGTCATATACACCTAGGACATTAGTGAAATTTAAAGCATTCCTCACGCAGGAGTTGCGGTAACACTTTAATTAAGTTACCAATTCACTATTAACTAGTTGCATATTTGTATGCCTATTATTAAAGAGGTCATAGGATTTTGTTAAAAATAACATTATTTTATATGTTTGGTGTAATGCAATTACCAGTTCGATGTTAAAAAAAAAAATATTTTCCACATACTGTACATTATTTTGAAACGCGTCAACTTTTACAAAGCTCATCTTTCTGAGAAGCGAGGTGTGCTCTGATTGGACAGCTATCTAGTGCATTGTGATTGGCCAAAAACCTCAAGCGTGTAACGGAAATGTTATGCCTCTTACCATGTTGCGATGTCGTGTCCTGGCACGACGAGACTAAAATAATAAAACCCACTATAAACGTGGCATCTGTTGCATTCATGTTGAGACTTGCTGAAATCACGTTTGGTCTCATACTGTATCGCATCTCTTGTCAGTGTCTGCGCTTGCTTGGCCATTTGTTGTGATAAACAGGAAAGTGTGTTCAAGCGCCAGCGGAAGACAGTGTAAAGAAATAGTCTTTGAGAGAAGAAATCTATCAGCGGAAGTTAAAAGCAGCTCGTAAGTGTATTTACTTGTCTCATTAGTGTTTAGTGCAGTTGTCGTTGCAAGGAAACGCTTGCTTTATTTACTGTGTTGAGACTTGCTGAAATCGCGTTTGGTCTCGTACTGTATCACGTCTCTTATCAGTGTATGCGCTTGATTGGCCATTTGTTGTGATAAACAGGAAAGTGTATTTAGCTGAATTCAAATAACGTAGTGATTTGTTAGACGGGTTTAAAAAAGGTTAATATACCACGGTAGTGGTCACGGCAGCCGTCGTGTGAAGCCCTCTTTGTGTGAACACCAAAGAGTGTAAAGACCATCGACTCTACCGTGCGACTCCACTGGACAGGGACACCGGCAAGGGATATAAGTCCCCCCTTTAAGTCTTATATCACCGGCAAGGGATATAAGACATTGTGCAAGGTCAGGGAGGATGAGAAGCAGGTCTTGCTGAACCCGGACCTGGTTTCCCAAACTCATTCTCCTCACGACAGCCCCTCCCTGGCGCTTTCATCTGAGGAAGGACCTCCTGTCAGCAGAAAGGGAAGGCTGTCTCCAAGCAGAGGTTTGCCCACTGGATAGTGGATGCCGTCGCCTTGGCGTAAGTCTAACGCCAGGCCCAGTACTGGTGCTACCTCGCCCGGTTCTCTGGTCAGCCCCTGTACTGGGCTAGGTGTCTTTATGGCTTGATTCCCTTCAGGTAACCCCATACGTGTATTCTTCCACGGTAAGATTTCCCTCATGGTGTGTTCCCTTTGACAGAGCTCTCTGTCAAACCCTGCTGGCAGCTCTCCTTCTTACCCTAGGTGGGATCTGCCCCAAGTTCCAGTCATATGTAGTACTTCCCCAGGCCTGAGTCAGTCCATATCAGTGTCTCCACATGTTACCTCCCTTCGGGCAGGATGTGGCCTCGGTAGCGCCCTTCTCCAGAAGGCTCGCTTCTCCGTCGTTACTGCCAAGCTGTAACAGCAAATAGGAAAGACTTGAAGCCATCTTTCCTTAAAGGTCGAAATCCCTTCCGACTTCTGTGGGAAAAGTAACAGCAGCTAAGCTATCTCCAGCAGCGATGTACTCAGTGGTCCCTGCGGGCACCAAGTTTACCGAATGTGTACTGGGGCGATGGGAAGGTTGCGACCTTTCGCATGGCATTTGTCTGTCACGCGTTCATATGTCAGCATCTGCATGCCACAAGGTTGTGATCGGGTTCAGATTGTGGAGCTTTCCATAGGACCCCTATGTAAGGGTGTGCGTTATATATCGTCTGCGATATTATCATAATTGTTGTTTTAACGATGTGCAATTTGACAATATAGAGTATTTTGCAAAAACACAACTAACACCTACATAGTGCACGCATACATTAGCCTGCGTGGTGATGGAGTTAAACAGTGCACGCGTGCAATTAGAGTGTGTTCTTTCACTGCATGATTCAGTTTATTAAAATGCATTAAGAATTATAGCAAAATTCAAGATATGGGGGCAGAAAATGTATATATTTACGTTTCATATAGTTAAAATCACAGGAAGGGTGCTGTTTTTTCTTCAAAAATAAGCATGTTTACAAATGTGATATTGATTTTATATAACAGTTCAATAAACAATAAGTTAATATTAAGAGACTTACGTTTTAGACACCAAATTGCCTGTTTTTGCTGCATTTCGCCAAACAAAAAATATTCCAAACAGCTACAGCGAGGTTTTGAGTCTCAGTGATTCATTCCTGAATGATTCAATCGTTTAAATGATTCGGTTCAGTCGCAACGACTCACTTATTAACAGTGACGTGCTGCCACGTGCTGGCAGTTTAATTTCACATTTAAAGTTTATTTTCATTTTTAAAATAATTTTAAATATCAGTATTCAATGTTTTATGTTTAAAATGTCAACAAATGATGCATTTGTAAATGGTTAAAGCACTCCATGTCGCTATGAGCTACATTAAACAGTGTGTGAATACGTCTAAATATTCTGCAACTTCTGCAGAGATTCATTTTGATGATACTGGTTTCATTTGTTTGGGAGCAGCCTAAATGTGTATTATCTTATTTGACTGGTTAAATGTAACAATTTGACTCAAAATATGTATACTTTTAGAACAAAATTGCTTTATTAAAGGTAAAAATCTAATTTAAACTTAAATGAAAAGATTTATTCATCACTGATGTGAACTGAGCACACAGAATATGAAGAATATCATAAACTGCAGCTGTGCACGGTATTCAGATATTAGCACAATAATATTATTGCCTAATTATAGTTATCGAAAAAATCCCCAAAAATATCGAGATATCATTTTTTTTTCAATATCGCACACCCCTACCCCTATGTCATCACGACATAACTCATAGTGACCGACATATAGGGAATGTCTCGGTTACATACATAACCTTCGTTCCCTTATGGAGGAAACAGAGACGTTATGTCCCCATGCCACAATCTTGAACCATCGCTGGTTGTCTGGGACTCCTTCTCGGCTCCTCAGCGGAAAACCTGAGTGGATGCACCTGTCGCCCTTTTGTACCCGTATGCACAGGGAGTGGCATACGGGTACAATATCCACTAGCCAATATTTATTGTAATTTTCTCTTAAAGTCAGAGATGATTGGGGCTTCCAAGTAAATCCCCTATGTCATCACAACATAATGTCTCCGTTCCCTCATCAGGGAATGAAGGTTACATATGTAGCCGAGACATTTCTTATAGCAGTTCAAATTTAGTTTTTATTTAATGATTTTAACTTTTAATTTAGTGATTTTCATGCTTTATAGAGTAATGTTATATTGTAATGTTCTAATGTTCTGTGATCTGTTCTAACTATAAAAGGCACAGCTGTTATAAAACCAGAGAGAAAGGCTGCATGCTGTGATAGTATGTGAGAGAGTCAGTGGTAATATAATTGTGTTCCTGTTGGTCAGTGAGCTCAGCTTGACAGTTTTCCTGCCCTGAACCCGGTTAGCTTTCCAAAAAGTTGCCACTGTGACTGAGGTTGACTTAGTTCAGCAGACTAACTGAAATAAGCCTGACCTATTTGGTAAACTTGTTTTATGAAACAGGTCTCAATGTGTTTGAAGTCAGAAGACACATAAGTTAATTTATGATTTGCTGTCTGTCTGAAACAAAGAACTAAAAGCAATCATATGTTTTTCTATTGCATCTATTGAATCGAATCAAAATCGGATCGCACTGCATCGTAATAGGGGTGAATCGATTCGCATCGCTAGCTGCTTCATATGTATCTTCACTGTATCGTATCATTGGCTATGCATCAAGATGTGTATCGGCCTCAGTTATGGAGATGCATATACCTAATACACATACAGCTTGTAACACTCCAAAGACAAAGGAAAACATGAAATCACAGCATATGAGCCCTTTAACATATTGGTTATTAGTACTTATAGCACATATTCTGCATGACATGAACATATTCTACATCCCTAACACATTACCTAAACTTAACAACTACCTTACTAACTATTAATAAGCAGCAAATTATGAGTTCAATGAGGAAAAATGTCTTAGTTAATGGTTTGTTAATAGCAAGCATTGTACCTTAAAATAAAGTGTAACCAAAGTTGTTTTAAAACCAAGCAGCTTTCTGTTAGGGAAATAAATTTGCATGGACAATGTTTCAGCCTCATGCAAAATTCCGAATGGCATGGATTCCTTTTTAAATTACTATACTTTGCCTGTGAAATTTTGTAGAGCAGTGGCAAATGTGACCACACATTTAATATGTTAAATTCAAGTAAGCTTCAATTAGAATTTTACACATACTTATTTGATCTAATAAGAACATAACTTCAGCCTATAAGGCATGGTTCTGTTTGAATCAGATGTACACATTTAGAAGCCATGAGCAATCGAGAGGTAAAGTGTTGGTTTGTACTTGCTGTCTATACTCCTGAGAATGTTATAAATCTCACTCTGAACCGAGTGCTTTTAAAAAAGACAGAAATTATAGTGTAAAACCAGCATCCCTTCATTTGCATTACTGTGAAATACTCAGGGGAAGTTTTCAAAGGCTCGAAGTACATTAATATAAAAAGGAAATGTCAAATTTTTCATCAAAAGAGATGCTGACACTGTGAGGAGAGCACTCACTTTGGTGGTAAAGTCACGAAAAGTTTTCAAGAAAAACTTGAATGGTATGTATTGAAGTCTATAATAAACAAAACAAACACGTCATTTTTTTCCTCCTAAAGTGGAACCAAGAGGAACGTTATGCTCCAGTACTTAATGAATACTTGAATATATGACCCATTCTTTTGCTTGTTTAGAGATTATTCAATAACCTGGATTTAATAAATATTTTATCCAAACAAGTCTTCACCTGTTGCCTTTAGAAATAGTAGACTTGATGACATAGTAAAGTTATAACAGAACCTAATTTCCTTAAAAGTTAAGAAATCAATCATAAATTACATAAAATATAAGATTTGATACATCTTAGATCAGGGCTGTTCAAACTCAGTCCTGACCAGTGTTGGGAAGGTTACTTTGGAAATGTAATTGATTACAGATTACAAGTTACTCTACTTAAAATGTAATAAGTAGTGTACCTTTTCAATTACTTTATAAAAGTAAAGTAATGTTTTACTTTGTGATTACTTTTCTAAATTTCTAATGTTTTCAACTTTTAATCATTTTCAAACATGTAAAGCAGGCAGGGTTAAACTTACAGTAGTGTTTAACACTAACTACAGTCAGACTTTCGAAAGCCTTCGTCACTTGAATTAAAATGGTAATATTTAAATTTTAAAGGAGACATTGGATGCAAAATATCTTAATTTGCATATAAATGTGTCCTTGCAGTGTGTGGACACAACCACCCTACAATGGTAAAAATGCACTCCTTTTTTAATCCCCCAAAAGCCTAAACAGTCTCAATTATCAAGCCATTTTGATTTTGTGGTGAATAACCAGCACTTTTTCCACCCTCAATACCATGGCTGAGGTGAGGCCCTTGAGCAAGGCACCGAACCCACAACTGCTCCCTGGGTGCCGCAGCATAAAAGGCTGCCCACTGCTCCGGGTGTGTGTTCATGATGTGTTTGTTCACTGCTGTGTGTGTGCACTTTGGATGGGTTAAATGCAGAGCATAACGTCTGAGTATGGGTCACCATACTTGGCCACACGTCACTTCAATTTCACTAAATTTGTTTATGTCTGACTGTACAAATCAATTTACTCCAGACTGATTTCTTAATGAGGGACAATTCAAGGCAAGTTTTGTTAAAAAGTTAAAACTAAAGGGTGGATCAGCAACCATTGTAAATGATCCAGCGGCATCTGCAGAAGAAGTACAGTAAGTCTTCCACTTTATATTTTTTTATGATCATCTGCAAATCGCCTTTGTTCTTCCACAGAAGATAGAGGCGTGGTGAGCAGAGCTCATTAGCATGTAAATAGATATGCACCGAAACAAGTCTCTGTGTTCTTTTACACGCCCACTGAGACCATTTCAAGATTATCCTAAAGAATCATACCAACTTGGGCATCCAAGTCCCCTTTGAAGCACAGCCACCTCAAAATCAGACTTACTTTAAACGCATTACGGGGTTAAATACAGATTTAAAATCATAACAAGAGTTTAATAGCTATGATACTGATTTTGAAATAAAATTTTTGCATAGCTATGACATGAAACATTGGAATCTAATGATGCCTTAGAAAAAAAACTGTTAATATTAAAAAAGCATATACGTAAACCCATATAGGAAATATAAGACTTATCGGAAAAGCATGTTATACACTTCTGAAATATTGGTGTTTCATATTTTAGAGCAGTCACTGCAGTTTATGAAATAAATGAATTAAATCTGTATGTGGGAGTGTGTGTGTGAAAAAATCAGATGTAACCCTCTTTGTAATCCTTAACATTTTCATAAGTAACTGTAATTTAATTACACATATTTTCTTAGTAACTGTAACTAATTACAATTACATTTATTTTGTAATTAAATTACGGAATTCCGTTGCATGTAACTAGTTACTCCCCAACACTGGTCCTAACTAATTACTAATTATAGCACCAAAAAAACAAAACATGAATGAACATCAGAAGGTATCTTGTTTCATCCGTGGAAAGTATATTTCAAATTCAAATCCACTGACATTAATCTACAATCATGTTTTATTTATTTTTTTTGGACAAAATGGCAGATTCAGCATTATGATTTGTCAGATCACCTGTCAATCAAGCTCCCGGTGAAGGGCCAATAGTGCTCTAAGAAGAACATTGCTGTGGAGTTCTGAGTGTTTTTAACATGGTGCTAATGTTGCTAGCATGGGCTGCATTTAGTTTAAGGCATTTATGTGGTGTTCTGAGTGGTGTTCAGCATGTTTTTACAAAGCATTCTGTTGCAGCTGAATAACATGAGCAAAAGCCTACACTTACAAGAGGAACTTTCACCTATGCGTTTGACAAAAAATACCACAGCATAAACAACTATATACATTTCAAATATTCAAGCGTTAAATAAAAGTAAACAGTCAGTAATAAAACAGGAACAAACTAATCAATTAGCAATAGCATAAATAAATAAATACAGCTGAACCAAATTTCAGGTACAAAAAACTGTAAATAGAAGTTTAACCCCCCCCCCAAAAAAAAAAAAAAACCCAGGAGGCCCTCTTGCTCTCAAAGATGTTTTAAATTTAGTTTCTTTTTTGAACTAAAATAATAATAAATACAATATTTTGACCAGCGGCGATGAAAACATGAATGATAATTTATTGTAATGCGGCGCTGTCACCCTTTCTATGTAAAAAAATCTGTCAAATCATGTAACGTGAATGTTATAAAGTCTCTTGCTCAAGACTAAAATAATGAGTTGAAAGCATAGCGAGCTGCAGAAGAGATACTGTTTCTCGAGCGCTTTCTGCTAGCATTATTTGGGGAGGAGTGAAACACTGACAAATGCATTTCATTCGTTCGTTCATAACCACTCGCCTCTTATCAAATACCCGGTTCTTGGAAATTTGGAACTGGTTTTCTATACCCAACCCTAGTTAGGGGGGGTCATTCCTATTTGAAATCCTGCGAATTTGCCACCTTGTAAAATACGTATGATTTTTCACAAAACGTACAAATCCATATTAGTAAGGTTGTATGAATTCGTACGAATTAGTCACCTTGTAAATGTATGAACTACCGTGAGATCGGATTGTCATTGGCATGTTATCTGTGTATGTTTGAGGTGCGTTCGTGGTTTGGCTAATTGCTATAGTGTGACCAAGATGTTCAAAGTGTTTCTTAGCATGTTGCCATCAGTGGTTCAACCGTAATTTTATGAAGCTATACAAGAATACATTTTGTGTGCAAAAAACGAAAATAAAAATTGTATTCTTCTCCTTTGCGTCACCCTGGCAACTTTTTGGAAAGTAACACGACACTTGCACGTGAAGCTGCTTCTGTAGAACACGCATTTGCTGCGCCATGTTTACGTTTAGAGGAGATTAAGCACATGCGTCATGGTACTGACCATAATGGAGGCAGAGGGTGATTCGGGGGAGAAGAATAGAATAAAGAATAGATTTGTTATTTTCGTTTTTTATGCACACAAAACGTATTCTCGTAGCTTCATAACATTGCGGTTGAAGCACTGATGTCACATGGACTATTTTGTTGATGTTCTTTATGCCTTTCTGTGTCTTGGGCATTATATAATGACTAGCAGGTATTTTGAAAGGATTTTAGCATGTTCCAGTTGTTGTTTTTTTCTGTGAGTGTAAGGTATTAGAGTATTCAAATATGTATTTTAGCATGTTGCTATGTGGTTTCTAGGGTCTCATGCATTTTTTCTCATTGATAGACCTTATGCACCAGAGAACCAAGCACACTGCCATATATTTAGGATTTCATTCTTTTACTTTTTTATATTTCTATGGCATAGCTATAAAAGAATGATTAGCTGGTGAAGTGGGTTTACTTTTTGTAGAGTTAAAGGATTAATTCACTTTCAGAATAAAAAATACCTGATAATTTATTCACCCCCATGTCATCTAAGATGATCATGTCTCTCTTACTTCTGTTGAAAAGAAATTAAGGTTTTTGAGCAAAATATTCAAAAAATTTTCTCCACATAGTGGACTTCAATGGGAGCCAGTGGGCTGAAAGTCCAAATTGCAGTTTCAATGCAGCTCTAGACAATTCCAGGCGAGGAATCAGGGTATTATCTAGTCAAACGATTGTACTAAAAAAAACATATATATACATATAAATATTAGGGCTATATATATATATACAGGTGCTGGTCATATGATTAGTATATAATCAAAAAGTTGATTTATTTCACTAATTCCATTCAAAAAGGGAAACTTGTATAATGTATACATTCATTCCACACAGACTGATATATTTCAAGTGTTTATTTCTTTTAATTTTGATGATTATAACTGACAACTAATGAAAACCCCAAATTCAGTATCTCAGAAAATTTGAATATTACTTAAGACCAATACAAAGAAAGGATTTTTAGAAATCTTGGCCAACTGAAAAGTATGAACATGAAAAGTATGAGCATGTGCAGCACTCAATACTTAGTTGGGGCTCCTTTTGCCTGAATTACTGCAGCAATGCGGCGTGGCATGGAGTCGATCAGTCTGTGGCACTGCTCAGGTGTTATGAGAGCCCAGGTTGCTCTGATAGTGGCCTTCAGCTCTTCTGCATTGTTGGGTCTGCCATATCGCATCTTCCTCTTCACAATACCCCATAGATTTGCTTATGGGGTTAAGGTCAGGCGAGTTTGCTGGCCGATTAAGAACAGGGATACCATGGTCCTTAAACCAGGTACTGGTAGCTTTGGCACTGTGTGCAGGTGCCAAGTCCTGTTGGAAAATGAAATCTGCATCTCCATAAAGTTGGTCAGAAGCAGGAAGCATGAAGCTCTCTAAAACGTCCTGGTATACGGCTGTGTTGACCTTGGACCTCAGAAAACACAGTGGACCAACACCAGCAGATGACATGGCACACCAAACCATCACTGACTGTGGAAACTTTACACTGGACCTCAAGCAACGTGGATTCTGTGCCTCTCCTCTCTTCCTCCAGACTCTGGGACCCTGATTTCCAAAGGAAATGCAAAAATACTTTCATCAGAGAACATAACTTTGGACCACTCAGCAGCAGTCCAGTCCTTTTTGTCTTTAGCCCAGGCGAGACGCTTCTGGCGCTGTCTGTTGTTCAAGAGTGGCTTGACACAAGGAATGCGAAAGCTGAAACCCATGTCTTGCATACATCTGTGCGTAGTGGTTCTTGAAGCACTGACTCCAGCTGCAGTCCACTCTTTGTAAATCTCCCCCACATTTTTGAATGGGTTTTGTTTCACAATCCTCTCCAGGGTGCGGTTATCCCTATTGCTTGTACACTTTTTTCTACCACATCTTTTCCTTCCCTTCGCCTCTCTATTAATGTGCTTGGACACAGAGCTCTGTGAACAGCCAGCCTCTTTTGCAATGACCTTTTGTGTCTTGCCCTCCTTGTGCAAGGTGTCAATGGTCGTCTTTTGGACAACTGTCAAGTCAGCAGTCTTCCCCATGATTGTGTAGCCTACAGAACTAGACTGAGAGACCATTTAAAGGCCTTTGCATGTGTTTTGAGTTAATTAGCTGATTAGAGTGTGGCACCAGGTGTCTTCAATATTGAACCTTTTCATTCAAATTTTATGAGATACTGAATTTGGGGTTTTCATTAGTTGTCAGTTATAATCATCAAAATTAAAAGAAATAAACACTTGAAATATATCAGTCTGTGTGGAATGAATGTATACATTATACAAGTTTAACTTTTTGAATGGAATTAGTGAAATAAATCAACTTTTTGATGATATTCTAATTATATGACCAGCACCTGTATATACATATTAGGGCTTTAAGTTTAACGCGTCAACTTAATTAGTTATGAAAATATAATGTAATTAAAATATTTTAACACAGTTAACACACTGCCCCTTCCCCAGCACTGTACATCATCCTACATTTCAAACAGTTGACTGTTGACAAATATGATGCTGGGTGACACATTCATAAAAGCAGATATGCCCTACATTTCAAGATATTGGGGTAAAAATGCTCCTGTGTGAATTGTGTCTGAATCAAGGTGGCATATTTATCATATGATAAGCGATATCACATGAGCAGCGAGAGCAATATCACACGTTTGTCCTGAATACCACACGTTTAAATGTGATTTCATACAACAGTTCAGTAAATAAGTAACAAAATATATATATATATATATCAAGCCAAGACTGTAAACCCATTGATAGTGTATTATGTGTGATTAAACATAATATTTTCTATCTAAAATTTACATATTCATTTTATCAGACGCTTTTATCCAAAGCGACTTACTATACATTTTACTATACATTATTCAGGCTATACATTTTTTGTCAGTATATGTGTTCCCTGGGAATTGAACCCACAACCTTTTGCGCTGCTAACACAATGCTATACCACTGAGCTACAGGAACACTAATAATACAGGAACACTAACAATGACAGGCACAGGAACACTAATAATGAAAAAAGATGGTGTACTGTAAAAAGCCTCGTTTGCCACTCTTTTCACCAACTTGGAACCAGACAAACACTTCATCACATAGCACATACCACAATTTCTATCATATCTAAAACTAATCAGCCGCTGTGATTTTCTAAAGTAACTGGAACCTGGTGTTAGCCTTTTACTGCCAGTTCATTGAGTACATACATCACGGTGCCAGTGGGCTGTTCACAGCATGTATAGATATAATTAATCACAGCAGACTCAAAGAGAGTTGTGCACTATTTAAAGCCTCTGGTAGTTCAAGTGTGTTTTAGGTATTGCCCCCCCTCCCCACTTGATTTTCCTGGACAATTTCTAAAATGATGTTTTCTTACAATGGGGCTTCATTGGAGTAAGAATTAAGAGTAATTTAAACATAACTAGGGTTTTTGTTCAGGCCATTTGTTAACTTTCTTTTCCAAAAATATTTATTTGCAAATCTCACTTCTCGTAATCAACCTTGTTTTACAAACACGACTGAAAAAGTGCACATTAGACACAGTGGTTTAAAAAGTGTCTTGACCAAGTAACCACATTACACAGACCTCTCATTCTTAAATAATAAATTTAGCATGTTTTCAATGCTAATTATGTCTGATTCGGAATCAACCCCTGGTAATATAACACCCGGCTGCTCAATATGCTCTCAATGTTTTCCAGTACACTGCAGAGGCACAACACAGATTAATGAAATGTAAAGACACATGTTGGCACACTGATCTAGGTGCACATAATTCAAACATTACATTAGTATACATGCACACACTGGATCCATTGTTTAAATATGAGTACAGGGCTGTCTACTTTAATAATTCAATGGAAGTCTTTTATTTGACATTAGGCACAGCAGTTTAGTAGTCAAAAACACATCTGTGCATAATAATAGAGAAAAAAAAGATCTTCTTTAATGCCTTTGTCTTCAGGAGAGATTTACATCTTTACTGAGGTGATAGTGTTTTAACGTGGCATGCTTTTCTTTTCTTTTTCTTCATCCTAAAATTACATCTGAAGCTTGTGTAATTCCTAGTGGCAGAAACAGGGAAAGAAATAGGGACACAATCAGCGTAGCTGTTGTTCCATCCAAGCAAAAGTGATTTGTTCTACCCAAGCTAAAGCATAATAATGTGCATTCGATCAGATATAACTGCAATACAAGATTATGAGATGCTTTATATGAATGATTGGTTAAAGATATGTGTTTTTAATCTAGAATAAACAGAGAGAGTGTGTCTGAACCCCGAACGTTATCAGGAAGGCTATTCCAGAGTATGGGAGCCAAATATGAAAAAAAGTTATACCTCCTTTAGTGGACTTTGCTATTCTAGGTACTGCCAAGAGTCCAAAGTTTTGCGACCTTAGGAAGCATGTTGGATTGTAGCGTGATAGAAGACAAGTTAGTTATGTAGGAGCTAACCCATTTAGGGCCTCATAGGTAAGTAATTCTATTTTGTAACTGATACAAAACTTAATAGGTAGCCAGTGCAAAGACTGTAAAATTGATAGTTATATGATCATATTTTCATGACCTGGAAAGGACTCTAGCCGCAGCATTTTGTACTATCTGTAGCTTGTTTATTGAAGATGCAAGACAACCACCTAGCAGTGAATTACAGTAGTCCAGTCTAGAGGTCATGAATGCATGTATTTGCTTTTCTGCATCAGAAACAGTTAACATGTTAACAAGTGCAGCTTCCGTTCTATGGTTGGGCCTGAAACCTGACTGAAATTCCTCATAGATATATATTTTTTTTGCAATAAGGAGCACAATTGAGCAGACACAACTTAAAAAAAAAAAAATTGGACATAAACGGAAGATTTGAAATGGGTCTGTAATTTGCCAGTTCACAGGGATTTAGTTTTGGTTTCTTAATAAGAGGCCTAATAACCGCCAGCTTGAATGGTTTTGGGGTGTGACCTAAAGATAACGATGAGTTAATAATATTGAGAAGCGGTTCTTCTGCTACAGGTAACAACTCTTTAATAAATTTAGTGGGTACAGGATCTAATAAACCCGTTGTTGGTTTAGATGCAGTGATAAGTTTATTTAGCTCATCCTGTCCTATAGTTGTAAAGCACTGCAGTTTTTCTTTGGGTGCGATGAATGAAGCTGAAGTACTAAACGCTGTAGAATCTACATTTGTTATTATATTTATGATGTTATCTATTTTATCATTGAAGAAATTCATACAGTCATTACTATTAAACTGTGAGGGAATATATAGATCTGGTGACATCTGTGTATTTGTTAATCTACCCACTGTGCTAAATAAAAACCTTGGACTGTTTTGGTTATTATCTATACGTTTGTGGATATGCTCGGTCCTGGCTGCTTTTAGAGCCTAAAACGCTGCTGCAACCAGGGTCCGTGGTTTCCTGGCGCCAGAGTGAAGGACATCTGGGAAGATCGCGTCCCGGGAGCACGAGGCCTGTGCAGAGAAACACATGGAGTAGAGGTAGTGGGAGTGTTAGCAGCATGCTGCATACTTACCCCGGACTTGTGGGCATCAGCCCGGGATGTTTCCAGCATTGCTCTCCGCTTCCTCAGCTGGGACTGCTTCCAAAGCAGCTCTTGGATCTGCCTCTCCATGGCCTCCATCTCCAGCTGCACCAAATTAAAATATTGTATCAATGCATTCTATGGCACCTTTAAAAGTTAAGCTATGAAGCCCTGCATACAGCTGGCATTAACATCAAACACATCTCCTTTGGCAACTTCTAATTTGATGTTGTGACTACATACTATACATAATTCACAATGGCAGTTTGTTAGTATTAATGTATGGGATATGTGCTAATAAAAAATATTTTGGAATTGGATGATATTGGAAATTTAATTCTGCATCCTTATTTCCCTTATTAACATTTATATTAAATAAAAAATCATCTAACACTCAATAAAAGTTCATATTTAAAAACACCAATAATTCAAAAACACTGTTAAATTTGATGTTTAGCAAATCTCAAAATGAATATACATTTTTCATACATCACTTTACAATGTTTTGATGCCTAAATTAATGCGTAACATTTAACACAACTGATAGTAGTTCTTAGATGATTTTTAATTTATTTAGATAAAATATTGTCAAATTATAATATCTAATTTATTGGATATAATTATTTATTTATTTTTAGTATTTTCAAATATTATAAAAAACAACTAATGTTCTGCTGGTATATTACCCAGTGATTTCTGTCAACCCTCAAACCCGACGCAATGAAGTTCAAAATTTAAAATACAGGTTAAATACCTGAACTAACTATCTAAATAAATACATTTAATATTATATTAATACAGTACATTGTGCCCTATTTTTTTTTAAACAATTTTTGTACAGTGTAATTGTTAGGTTACATTGTTATAGTGCAATTATATTGGGTAATACTAAATCATGTTCTTACTACAGGGTTAAGATTGAGGTTAGTGTTAAGTTTTAGGGTTAGTTGATTGTAACAATGCATTATATTCATGTACGAACATATTGTGTGGAATGATCCTTATTTTAAGCAGTTGTTACAACTGAACATCAGATGTGTGTATTTCACATGACCTAAACGTGTTCATTTAGCACGTTGTGATCATTATCAGTGAGACGGATGCTAATACCATGAGTAAATAGGGCGAATAAATTCCTGAATATAATGTCTCATTGTAGCATGTAAGTTGAGATCGAATTCGATCTACACCTAAATCTCAGACACTACTTAAAGTGCCTAATGTGATTTAACAAAGTAGCACATGTGCTTGGATAGAGACCATATAGGTCCTGGAATAACATTCCAATCAACCAATCACACTTTAGGGTTAAGTTAAAGGTTAGAAAGAGGGTTTGGACAGTGATTGTCTGATGGAAATGGTGTTCCAGGATAATATAGGACTTAAATTCATCATTCTGAAATATGCACATTTTCAGATACTAAAGAGCTCGTTATTATTCTGAGGCATCAGTGTGTGAATAACAATAAACCATTCCAATAAGAACAATGTGAGCTGTAAAGAGTAAACAGACAAAGATAGTCTACAAATATGAACATAAAAAAAGGTTAAAACACACTTTCCCCTTTCTTTCAAGGGTTATGGCTTTTGTGTAGCTCCATGCTCAAGCCCCATGGCTCAACTTTAAACACATCCTTACACAGCAGGTACTGCTGCTCAAATAATTAAGTGAATAATGAGTTTATTCCACAAAGCAGTTCTCAGAGTGCTATATGATTTGGTCTACAAACCTAGTGCCAGAAGTCAGATTGGAAGGTTGAGTGTTTGTGTGTTTATGAAGGTTGGATATCCATCTCTTGGCTTGTCTGCTCACAATAAATCCAACATTGTTCAGTGTTCAGTGTGTGGAGCTATGCATATTGTCACAAATCTGTGAATGTCTTCAACTGTGATGGCCAAGTATTACTATTCAAAGCATGACCTGCATATTCCCTCTCAGCTTAACTCATTTTCCCCAAATTTTCGCTTTGAATTAACCACAAACCATTCAAAAGGAGGATCTCGAGAAACCCCAGCAATGTGCTGTCACGATAGTCCATTGTTAGCAAACCTGACAGAACAAAACAGTCAAACAAACATAGAATAAACCGTGCCAAGAGAAATATTGGTATCCTTATAAAGATGGTTCAAAAAGAATGGATGACCTCTTTATTTAAATAATATTTTATATTTAAACTCTCCTAAACCGTGAGTATGCCTGTGTATATTTACAAGGCCATAAAATACGGATTTTGTGGTAAGATGTTGCTTCTGTCAAAAGTAGCATGCCAGTAAAAACACAAATGATCAGTGGCATATTTTCATGTGGCCATAATTCATATTTCAGGCACACAGAGATGTTGTGAAATCAAAATGGACTGGAATTTAATGAGAAAAGTGGAGCAGTTTATGAGCTTCCCACAAAAGTTGCACAACTTTTCCTCATAATACAAATGACTGAGCGAAATGATCCTTTGCCATAAAAACATTCAGGCATTTAAGAGCCAAACCTCTGTAGCATCTTACCTCTGTCAATGCATCATTAAATAAAGCTTGTTGTACTCAAACATCTTGTCATTTGTGGCCCAATTTATTCACTGTTAAACAAAAAATGTAATGCTGAAAAACTCAAAGCATTTGTGTTAGTCTTACCTGCTTTTGCAGAAAGCTACAAGATGAGAAAGCTATGTCAAAGCATCGATGGTTGACAGAACTTAGGCAAAGGTTGAACTTGCTCATTTGTGAATAAATGTAGTTGGATTCTGAAAGTGACAAAGATGCTGTTTCTACTTGCAGTTAATGGAGTGCATGTTAATCCTCAAAGCTGGTACTGAAGCCAATGGCCAATTAGTAAGAAATGGAGTATTTGGACTCGGAGTGCAATTCACCCTTCGCTGGAAGTTTGATTGACAGGTGATCTGACCAATCATAATGCAGAATCTGCCATTTTGTCTCACAAACAAACCAGACAGGAGAGTAGATTAACGTTGGTGGACTTGAACTTGAAAAAATGTGTACTGTAGTCTTTACACGGTTAAAACGATATGCCTTCTGATATTCATTCATGTTTACTTTTACTTTTTACTTTTTAGTCATTTAGCAGACGCTTTTATCCAAAGCGATTTATAAATAAGAAAAAGTAACTGAAACTATAAGTTAAAACTCTATAAATACTATATATACACATTTAAGAAAATGGAGAAATGAAATACAATGACAAATGCATACAACAACATTTCAAAACTAAACATTTAAATGAAAACAAAAAATAAAGCTAAAAACAATTCAAAATATAAAAAAACAAAAGGTATGAGTAGTATGTTGAAGTAACGTTACTAAAATAACTCCAATTTATTAAAACTAAAACTACAGAAAATACCTATTAAGACATAATAAATACATAATTTATATAAAATTTAAATTGATAACAAATCAAACAGCAGTAGTTTATCAGTAATCCTAAAAAAGGACACTGCCAAAAACACTTGCTAACAGACAACAACTTACTTACACATAGTAAGAATTAGTTATAAAAACTAAAACAGAAGGGAAACAAGCAGTAAGAATGAATATTAATAAAAAGTGATATTTAAATCCTTTGACAGTGTCCCGGCCCGGGGAAGTCGCATGGTAGATTCGATGGTCTTTACACTATTCGTTCTTCTCACGAGGAGGGCTTCACATGACAGCTGCAGCGACGGCTGCCACGGTAAACTACGCTTTTTTTACTCATCAAACAAAATGCTACTCCAATTCAGCTGAACACACTTTCCTGTTAATCACAATAAATGGCCAAGCAAGCACCCGCCACTGACAAGGGACGCGATACAGTACGAGACCAAACGTGATTTCAGCACATTTTCACACAGTAAACAAAACAAGCGTTTTGTTTATTTCGTGCTATAACTAGTACAGGAGAAGAGATAATCGGTTCTTGTGCTGCTTGAACTGAGGCTCTACAGTGATCTGTCAAGACACATTAAAGAGCCACAAAACGTCTTGGTTACGTATGTAACCCTCGTTTCCTGAAGGAGGGAACCGAGATGTCACGTCGGAGGACCAATGAATTGGGATCTCGCTTAGAGAGACCTATCCACTTCGAGTGTAAACTAAATGAGCCAATGCACATTGGCATGCTATTATTGCATCCAGCTGCCGCTGATCACAGCGTGAGTATAAGTAGGCAGCAGGTGCAGCGCATATTCAGTTTTTCGCTGAGGAGCCGAGCCGGGGCCCGGCCGCTCAGCGGTGGTACAAGAGCCGTGGCAACGGGATGTGATGCCTCTTCTAGGAACGAGGGTTACATGCATAACCGAGACGTTCCCTATCAGTCGTTCACTCTCGACGTCACGTCGGAGGGATCCCTACCAAAAGGTAGGGTTTGGTAGGTTTGTTTGCCCCTTCCAGTGTCCCGTGGACGCCTCCTGTGCCCCTATTTTTTGGCGCAGGTTAGGGCTGCCACAAGAAGACCAGTTACTGTTGCTATGGAACTACCCACTCAGTAGGACTGGATAACACTGGGAAAACGTACCCGTTCAGCTTAGAACAGGAATGCTGCGAAAGCTCCGACCTTCCCGAAGGAGGTTCAGAAGCAGATACACATATGGACAATATGCAGGTGCATATGGAAGATTGGAGGTGATTGTAACCCTCTTGGAAGTAGCAGGAAGTCTACCGGGAAAACACGGGCTCTGAGGCTATACCGTGGAATTTACATATATGGGTCTACAGTAAGGACTCTCTGGAGCAGTTTTTAGCAAGCCGACCTGAAACCGGAGCCCCTCAGTGCTTCTACCCGTTTAAGGTGAGAACACAGGAGGAAACCGGTTCCACACGAAGGCTATATAATCTAGCGAACGTGTTAGGGGTCGCCCAGCCCGCAGCCCTACGAGGTGCTGTCAGCGAGGTGCCACGAGCCAGTGCTCAGGAGGACGCCACACTTCTTATAGAGTGAGCTCTCAACCTGAATGGGCAAGGAACACCCTCTGGGCCATCCTCTACTTGGAGATGGCATTCCATTTTTGCTGGCCTCCGTGACAGACAAAGAGCTGGTCTGAGGTCCTGAAGCTTCACGTCCTGTCAACGCAGCATCGCTCGGCAGCAATGCTCGGACGGGACAAGCAAAGCTAGGGCTGGGTCTGCCTCCTCCGGGGGCAGTGCTCGCAGGCTCACCACTTGGTCCCTGAAAGGAGAATTGGGAACCCTGGGCACATAGCCGGGCCAAGGCCTCAGAATTATCTGGGTATCCGCCGGTCCAAACTTCAGGCACGAATTGTCGACAGAAAATGCATGCAGGTCCCCAACCCTCTTGATGGAGGTTAGTGCAAGCAGGAGTAGAGTTTTCATTGAAAGAAACTTCAGCTCAACTGTTTACAAGGCTCAAATGGGCCCTGCTGTAGTGCTCCGAGCACTAGAGACAGGTCCCAAGAGGGTATAGAGGGGGGCCGTGGAGGATTCAACCTTCTCGCTCCCCTAAGGAACCTGATAACCCAGTCATGCTTCCCCCACCAACTTCCCATCCATGGAGTCGTGGTTGGCAGCAATCGCAGCCACATAGACTTTAAGGGTGGAGGGAGACAGCCTTCGCTCCAACCCTTGCTGCAAAAAGGAAAGTACGACTCTGATCGGGCACTTCTCGGGGGTCTTCTCTGTGAGAAGAGCACCATTCGACGAACAGGTTCCACTTCAAGGCGTAAGCGTGTCTCTTAGACGGTGCTCTCGCCGACATGATGGTGTTGACAACCTCTTGGGGTATGTCACCTAGAACCTCTGCATCCCATTCAGGGACTTTTAGACATGAAGTTTCCAGAGGTCTGGACGTGGGTGCCACAAGGTGCCCCATCTCTGAGTCAGTAAATCCTTCCTCAGAGGAATCCGCCAAGGAGGGGCTGTCACAGGGAGCATCAGCTCCGGGAACCAGGTCCGAGTGGGCCAATATGGGGCCATGAATAGGACCTGCTCCTCATCCTCCCTGATCTTGCACAATGTCTGTGCGAGAAGGCTCACTGGGTTTGAAACATACTTGAGCAGGCCTCGTGGCCAGCTGTGTGCCAGTGCATCCGTGCCAAGTGTTCCCTCGGTCAAGGAGTAAAACAACTGGAAATGAGAAGTCTCTGGTGATGCAAACAGGTCGACCTGTGCAAATCCGAAACATCTCCAAGTCAGCTGGACCGTTTGGGGATGGAGTCACCACTCTCCGGGGAGCGCCGCCCGTGACAGCTCGTTGGCTCTCCGGTTTAGCGCGAAGCGACCTCAGATGCTTCAGAGTCCAGAGGAGGAGGTGGCGGGCGAGTTGCGACATGCAACGGGAGCTTAGACCACCTTGTCGGTTGATGTACGCAATGGTCGCTGTATTTTCTGTGCGGACCAGTACGTGCTTGCCTCGTAAGCGCCTCTTGAGACCATTCAAGGCCATGTGTACTGCCAGCAACTCTAGGCAGTTGATTTGTCAGTGCAGTTGAGGATCCGTCCAAACCCCCGACACTGCAAGCCCGTTGAACGTGCCCCCCCCCCAGCCGGTGGTGGAGGCATCCGTGTAAACCACAGCATGCCTGGAGACCTGTTCTAGGGGCACTCCCCGAAGAAACGAAAGGTCTGACCATGGGGTGAAGGTTTGACGGCAGACCGGTGTGACTCGGACCCGGTGCCGCGCTGCCACGCCCACCTAGGGACTTGGCCACGGGGCCAGTTTTAAGGCGGTCTCATATGAAGCGGCCCCAGCGGTGTAACCGTCATATGCCCCAGGAGCCTCTGAAACTGATTCAGTGGGACCGCCATGCTGCTCTTGATCGTATTCAAGCAGTTCAACACTGACTGAGCACGTTCCTGCGTGAGGCCCAAGGCCCAACTGGCTGAGGTGCGAGAGCACCAAATCCCGGTGTTTGCAAAACTAATCCTGAGACTGAACCAGTATGAGCCAGTCATCGAGGTAGTTGAGAATGCGCACGCCCTGTTCTCTCAAGGGAACAAGGGCTGCCTCCGCTACTTTCGTGAAGACACGGGGCAATATGGACTGCCCAGAGGGCAGGACCTTGTAATAATATGCTCGTCCTTCAACGCAACCTCAAGAATGGCCTGTGGCGTGGAAGGATTGACACATGGAAGTACAGGTCCTTCAGGTCAAACGCTGCAGACCGATCTCGGGGACGGATGCATCCGAAGATGCAGTTCTGCATGATCATGAAAGGAAGTTTATTTTCTTGAAAGGCCCAGTTCAAGATGCGCAGACCCAAGATTGGTCGTAACCCACTGCTTTTCTTGGGCACAATGACATAAGGGCTGAAAAACCCTGCCTTCATACCGGCTGGAGGGACCGGTTCCATCACGTCTTTCGCCAGTAGGACAGTGATTCCCCTCACAAGACATGGGCATCAGCTACCTTCACTGCTGTGAGGTGGAGGCCCTTGAACTTGGGAGGACGCAGGGGTGAACTGAATCGCATAGCCGAGTCAGATGGTCCACAGGAGCCAGCGAGACGGCTGGGCAGCTCCCAAGCACCCAGACACCATTCAAGCGGGACCAGCAGGACCACTGATGGTACGCTGTAGGGCAGCGAAGTGGAACGCAGGGACCTGGCCCGTGGCGTGCCGAGGAGGGGTCTGAGTGTGCGGTACATGCTTACCTGGTTGCATAGTTTGGCAGAGGGTGCGTGAGTAGAGCCTTTGATGACTCTCCGGAACCGCCAACTGCTGCCTGCTGGCGAGAGGGAGGATGAGTGTGGTCTGGAGTTGATCCGTCCATGACTCTCCATTCCCTCTTGGGACCAAGAGACAGTTCCCTCTCTCCCTGGGTGGCCCGTCCCGAGGCCTCTTGCTTCTCTGCTTACCGCCAGTTGATGGGGGCCAGGACGGGCGGGGCGGCCTGCCTACACCTAGCTCAACGGCACCACTTTTTGAAGGCTGCTGCGGATGTGGTGCGTGAGTGGGGGTGGACGCAGGGGGCCACCCTCGGCGACGAGCAGGCTGCGCGCTGCAACTGGCGGGCAGGTGGAGGCAGCAACTGCCCGCCGAGGCAGGACATGTTGGATCGCCTCACTCTGCTGCTGTGCAGCCTGGAACTGCTGGGCCATGTTACCGGTTGTGTTGCCGAAGAGGCCAGTCTGGGATACAGGAACCTTGAGGAACCGAACTTTGTTGGCGTCCCTATGTCAACCAGACACAGCCAGAGTTGGCGCTCCTGGACCACAAGTGTGGACATCACACGACCCAGAGACCGTGCCATAACCTTCGTCGCTCGTGCAGTGGCAGGCAACGACCGCATCCAGAAACGCACAGGTGACATGTTGTCTGAAGCAAGACCCAACTCGTCTTTATAAAGACGCAATGTCAAGTTTGCCAGATGCAACGTCATCTTTAAAAAGATGCACCCGCAAATGCTCTTTTAGAGAAAAAAACTATTTTAGCATGCAGAAGCGCACAGGGGATATGGTCATCTGCAACACAAACAGGGGGTAGTGCAGCCTGATGTGTGCAGTCTACTCGACATGGGAAGAACCACCACCGCTGTAGTGCCGTACCACCAGCACGAGAGTCTTCTGAAGAGCATGCTCAACTCCTTGAATTCACTTGTTCAGCAGAAGTCAGGAGCAGAACGATGTATCCGCTTGGCTCCGAAGCGAAAAAGCTGAATATGCGCTGCACCTGCTGCCTACTTATTGGGCCTAATTAGCCATTTTCTCTCCCCGGTTTCATGTGACTCATTAGTGTTGCAAGGTATCATGTGTGAATGGGGAGCGCATGTGTTAAATTTGGTGTTATTGCTCTCACTCTCTCGTATTGGTCATTGGAAGTTCAACATGGCACCTCACAGCAAAGAACTCTATGAGAATCTGAATAAAATAATTATTGCTCTACATAAAGATGGCATATGCTATAAGAAGATTGCCAAGATCCTGAAACTGAGCTGCAGCACAGTGGCCAAGACCATACAGCAGTTTAACATGAATTTATACTTTTATATTTAATCAATAACGTCAATTAGAATAAGAAGTAATTTGGGCTGTTACCAAACAAATAAAATCATTATCAACTAAATTAATCTTTGCAATGCAGGGGAAACACAGAAGCTGCATCTGAAAAGGGATTTAGATTTATTTATTTACACACAGTTTGATGCAGGACATTATGCATTTAACTTGCAGTTACAAATGCATAAATAGTGTTTTTATATTTTAATCCTAAAACATTGAATACTGATATTTTTACATCATTGAAACAAATGAAAAGGTACTTTACATGTGACAATAAAACTGCCAGTAAGTGGCAGCAACTCACTGTTAGTGAGTCATTATGATTAAACCAAATCATTTAAACGATTGATTCATTCAGGAACAAAACACCGTTATGTTACTTAGAGACACAAAACAGTGCTGTGGCTGTGTGTGGTCCATTTTTGTTAGCGAAATAGGCAAAATGGTGTCTAAAACGTAAGTCTATTAATATTAACTTCTTGTTTATGGAACTGTTCTATAGGCTAAAATCAATATCGCATTTGTGATTTTTGTGAAAAAATGTCACTCTTTGTGTGATATTGACAACTATATGAAATCATATAAATATATACATTTTCTGCCCCCATATCTTGAATTTTGGCAGCATTCTAAATTTATTTTATGAGACTAAATCCTAAAGTAAAAGCACACACTCTAAATGAGCTCAGTCAGTCTACTTAGTGTTTAAGCACTCATAACTCCTCTTATAATCTGTATGGTAAATTATTATCCTTACTTTTATTGTATGTACAACCAGGGGACCCCCCCAAGTATATTTTTTGGGGGTGTTATGTGGGGTCCGGGAACCCCCCTCCCTCAGTTCAAACACTGCCCTTATGTCTTTCCAGGCCTGTGTGACTGACTCTCTCCTCTGGAACACAAAAGATATTCTGAAATAAAATGTTTCAGTTCCCACTGACTTTCATTTATATTTTGTCCATCCAATGGGAACTGAATCTGTATGGTTACCAACATTTGGTTACACGTTATTTTGATAGTCCACTTTAGACATTCTACTAAATTTAAGAAACTTTGCAACTACATGTCAACTACATGTCTACTAACTCTCATTAATTTACATCTGCATGTCTACCAACTCTCAGAGTAGACTGTTAGGTTTAGGGTTACTTGCAAAGTTTCTCATAATCAATATGTTGTGGACCCATCAAAATAAGGTGTTAGAAGATATTAAGCAGACATTCCACTAATACTCTAATGACTGCTTGTTGACATGTAGTTGCAAAGTTACTTACTATGAATGTCTAAAGTGGACTATCGAATTAAAGTGTTACCCAACATTATAATTCCATTTAATATAAATTTTAATTATTACATTGTAAATAACATGCACTCATGTCTGAAAACACATTTTAAATACTTTTTTAAAGGTATGCCAAACTGCATTTTTTTTTGTTGAATACTTATAAACGTTGATTTAAAAAAATAAAACGCTCATGATCAGGGAGAACAGTTATGCTGAACATTCACTTTTTATATGAATAGGCCTTTAGAGACTGCACAATATTAATTATGTCTTCAGGATTTGCTTCTGGCCAAGAGATAATAATCCTCTCCCGATTTCATGAATAGGATGTTTTTTAATGAAAAGAATGCAGCACCATTTATTCTGAAGATTCACCAATAGACAGTGATTATTCTGTAAGACACTCAACATATCTTCAATCACAGGAAACAGAGGAAGGTTTTGGCACACATAGCAAGCTATAAAACAATTGGTCTGACCCCTAACCTGACTATTGTATTAGACAAGAAGAAGAATAAGGGGGGGGGGGGGGGGTCCTAAACAAGGAAGAAGCATACTCAACTCAAGCCTTCTCTGAAGCATAATTTGTGTCAAAGGGTGAGGCAGAAATGGAAAACATCAATTTTCAGTTCTTATAATTCTCAGTTTTGCGTCTGTGATTATTAATCAGCCACGCTCACCGTGCAGGCAAGACCTGCATTCATGATTACAATAGCTACTATTGCTGATGACCGAAAAACAGTCGATCCATACAGATTTGCTCAACTCGGTTCTTAGCTGTCTGGTACATTGGAAATAGCAGCCAGCATCCAATTGTAATAAGGGGCACTGGGTGATGTTCTGGTATAAACAATACAAATTTGTCAACTGGTATGTTCAAATATTGTTTCTTTGCAATGTTCTCTTTTGAAGTTAAATTTGTAGCGCTACATACAAATAAACCATATTTGAAATGAGTAAAAATGTACTCATCAAAAACCCCAAAAAACTCATCAGAATTATGCACACAAAAATGTCCACAAATAGAACAGAATGCACTGTATTAATATGACGTTTCTTTGTATGTGTGTGTGTGTGTGTGTGTGTGTGTGTGTGTGTGTGTGTGTGTGTGTGTGATTTTGCTATAACACATTTCAAATAAATGGTGTTTTGAACTTCCTACACAAAGTAGCCTAAAAACAATTTACTGTTTCCACAAAAATATAAAAGGGGTGAGAAAGGAAGCATTTAGTATGATATTTTGTGGCTTATTTTGTTCTATTTTAATTTGCCAAATAGGAAGAAACGCACATCTCTTGCTTCCACATTCTGGTAGGAAAATGGAGAAGCGAATACAAGCGGTAGAATATGCTACACATTAGACAGTAATTTCAGCCACTAAAAGCCAAAACCTGTGGATAATCAAAACCTTCTGATGTGACGAACAGAAGTGCTGAGTACAGAGCCCCACGATTGAGGCCTGCAATCCAGTCACCATTTACTCAACACCAAGACACTGACAGCCATGAGGTACTTCTGAGGCACTTCTTACTTGAATGATATGTTGAGGTATTTGACATGCTCTTTCCTGTTTAAAAGAAAATATTATTGCAAGTTTTGGAAAAATTCCTTCACCAAGAGCATCATTAATTTTTTGGAGAGAATTAGAACCAAATACTGGGACTTTGAAACAGTATCTCCAGATATTTCTCTCATGAGCTTCTGATATTTCAGGCCTATACAACAACAGCTCTATCTGGGTCACTCCAACAATTTGTCCTCTTGTGGGCTTGAAACATTTTCGAAAATGAAACATACTTATAAAATAACCTGTATGCATAAAAGAGACATGCCAATGTTTTTAGAATTTATACAGGTCAAGCTCAATGGCTTACATTGAATAAAAAAAAAAAAAACAAAGATGACAAAATGCCCCCTACTCCCATTATGAACACACAGATAATAGTCTAAAAATACATACAGTAAATATGTACTATAACGCTGCAGAAAATTAAATGACAAAAACAAAACTCAGAATTAAAATTCAGATGTCCATCATGTTATGTAATGGTGTGGAGAGTAACATGATGGATATAGTGGGTCGACTTAGTCATGATATGAACTGTTAATTATATCTAGCCATTCTGTAACCTAATGTTGATTGCATCCCTGTTAACAAATATTTTGAAAATTTGAAATAATTTTTATGACTTATGACACATTTTTATAAGATATACAAAATTATATCCCCCAGTTTCACAGACAATGTTTAAGCCTTGTCCTAGACTAAAACTGAGCTGTTTCAACTGAAAGAAACTTGCACTGACTGATATTAAAACATGTCAGTGCCTTTCTTTTGCATTAAGATGCACACCAGTAAGGCTTTTTTCTAAGGCATGTTTATAAAAATTACTTAAATGTCTTAATTTAAATATGGCCTAATCCTGATTTAGGCTAAGACCTGACTATGAAACCGGGTCTATCATGAGTGATATCTTTGAGTCCATTCAGTGCATTTATCTGCTAAATGTAAGGTCTTTGGATTATCATTTGAAATATGTTTATTTCAGCAAATATTCATACATGCAATTATTATGATTCATTAATAAGCATATAATGCATTTAGTTTAATTAAAAAAACAAAAACAAACAAACAAAACAAACAAATAAACAACGACAACTGACAGTTCTGCTAAATATATATATATATATATATTAATAAATGGTAATAGCTTACAATACGGTCATATTTGTTAACATTGTGCATTTTCTATCAAGAACTAACAATGGGTACATTTGTTATTATTATTATTATCATTATTCAAATTGTATTATTTTATTATTAGTAAACATGTTCATTATATTTCACAGTGCATGAACTAAAAGGTACAACTTTTGATCTTAAAAGTGTATTAAATGTTGGGATTAACATTATTTGAGATTAATAAATGCTATAGAAGTTCTTTGTTAGTTAATGTTAACTAATGTATTTATTGTTGTTAATAAATTAAACCTTGGTTTAAAGTAATAACTATTAAATCTACCACACTTTTGATTCCTAAAGACACAAAATAACCAACAGAACACTGGCGACTTCAGATATTAAAGAGGAAGGATAGTTAGTGTAATCTGTACGATTTCAGATTTAAAGCATGCTTTTTGCACTACAACATAATTTGTATAGTTTTTTGTTGCACCACAACATTCATATACATTTTTCCGTTTAGGTACCCGCAAAATGAAAACTTCAGAATGAAGAGCTAAATGTTAAGGTACAATAAAGACCACACCAAGGCCACGTTCACAAAAGGAACTTTTCACCTACATTCACCCGCAGTGTTTTTTAGAATAAAAATAATATACACTGCTGCATATAAAAGTGTGAATGTAGTTCAAAATGTGCTGATGTGGAGAACATCAGGGGTTGGTGGCTCACATTCTGTTCAGTTTAGCACTAATACAGTCCTGCTGGCTGAAGTCTATTCACTTGGCACCAAATATATAAGTAATTCTTCTCAAAATGTCAGAAATGAATTCCTTGGGAGGCACAATAAAACTGCTTATTATTTAACAAACCTCATGTACTTTCAAAAATCTAGTCCAATGAGAAAAAAAATAGACTTGGCATTCAGAGAGCTGAATTCTGCCACAGAAAATGGCCTATTAGAAGCACACAAACATATTATCAAAGATATCTGTAGAGACATTTGGTGTGCACAAGAGGTTACAATAATTTGTGTTATATGATGAGAAAAATCTAATCAGATTTCACATGTCTGCAGAAACCGAGTGCACACATTTTATTATAGGACTTAAAACTTCCCTCTCTTGCATAAACCCAAATAAATACCACTTTTCTAAAGGAAATACTAGTGTCACTGTAGGATTTATCAACTGATGTGTCAGTCATGAGTGATCAAACGCTGTGTGGCCTCATCTGAAGGGAACGCATGATGCTGTACAGACTCAGTTGGCAAAGTAAAGGAAGGAAGGAGGTGATGACAGAGAGAATGAAGACTAGTGCACTCCAGAGACAAGACATGGTCATGAAAACCAAATGAATCATACACGGAGCAAGATTCTCTTACGGCAGATGAAAAGACATGCATACCAGCATTTGCAGTTAGTGTTTCTTAGCAGAAAGGAATTTAGAGTTTCAAACCTTTGTACAACACAAGTACCGGTTTTGACAAAACTGTGGTTCCTGCAAAAGAATGTGTTTACAACTCCTGATGAACGATAAAATAATTGCAGTACGGCCAAGTGGTAAATTCTGTATCACAACACAGTAAATATGATCCCAGAAAGAGTGGATAACGAGAAACATTTTATAGTTTTTTGGGGGGGTTATTGTGGTGCGTGGTTGAAGAAAACATTGTCTATTGTTTCAGTTGGTTTGAGAAACTCAATGCTGTATATGCAAAGAGAACCAAAACAAACTGAACTCAACTGCCACACTAACTAGTAAAATAATATTGTTGGTCCCTAGATGTTGGCACTTGTTCTATACACGGAGGAGATCAATTATTACAAACTGTCCAAAAACAGCTGCGTCCAAACTTGACTTGTAGTCTTGATATCCTATTAGGTAATGACTTCACAGGCAGCGTTTGCGCACAAAGGTTCTCACAAAATTGATTTCGGATAGACTTCTGAGGAAACATAATGGCATAATGACCGACAACAAAATATAGAGAGCAGTTTTCAGCTTTCAGATACAACCTCGGTGTAACTGCACATCATTTTATTTGTAGTCACCAATGGAAAATGGTCAAATGTATGTGAAATTAAATACACTGTAAATATACTGATTGTATGTATTTTAAGACAAGGGAATGTTAGAACAAATAATAAACATTTAATGAGAGTATTTAAGATTGAAGAAAAATCATAGAGACAATACAATACAATACAATACAAATTTTATCACTATAGCACATTTAAAACAACTGCCGTTGACCAAAGTGCTTTCCAGCATCATTACATACAGTCACACAAACAAAATTCAACAACAATTCAACAAAATTCAACATTAAATTGTAAAGCCTGATCCCTCTAATCGACTCCAAAAGCTCTACTAAAAAGGTACGATTTCAATCTAGACTTAAAATCATCCACAGATGGGGAAGATTTAATATGCATAGGGAGAGGGTTCCATAAACGGGGAGCAGCCACTGAAAAGGCCCTATCACCCTTAGATTTTAATCTCGTTTTGGGAACATGGAGAATCATCTGATTCGAAGATCTCAAGTTTCTTGAATTCTGGTAAGGAATTAAAAGTTCAGCAATATATTTTTGTGTAAAAGCCATGCAATGCTTTAAAAACCATCAATAAAACCTTAAATTCAATTCTAAATTCTACAGGCAACCAGTGTAAAGAAACCAGGACTGGAGTAATTCTCTCTCTCTTCATTGTACGAGTCAAAAATCTTGCAGCAGCATTTTGTACTAATTCAAGACGAGACAACTGACCCTGTGTAATACCTATATATACAGAATTACAGTAATCGATGCGTGATGACACAAAGGCATGAATAATAGTCTCCAGATCCCTAAAAGAAAGAATAGATTTCAGTTTAGAAATACTTCTCAGTTGATAAAAGGCAGCCCTCACAACACTAGAAACCTGTTTATCTAAAACTAAAGATGATTCCATTATAACACCCAAATTCTTAACATGACCTGAAACACTTATTTTCATAGATGCCAACCTACTTATAATTTCCTTGGAAGCAGAGGAAGGTCCAAAAACAACACACTCAGTCTTATTAGTATTAAGATGAAGAAAATTGCTTGCCAACCAGGCTCTTATCTTACCTAAACACTGAGCAAGTCCATCAAAAGATTGAGATCCATTTGGATCTATTGGGATATATAACTGAGTATTATCAAATGATACATAACTGATACATATATCTGAGTATCATATAAATGATACATAATATTATATTTATGAAAAATTTGAGCCCAAAGGGCCCATATATAATGAAAATAAAATAGGCCCAAGAACAGACCCCTGTGGCACACCACTACATAATTTAGCTGATATTGAACACAAATCTCCAATGCAAACCGAGAAAGATCTATCTTTTAAGTATGATTTAAACCACTCTAAGGCAGTACCCTTAAAACCAACATCTTCCAAACGCTGCAATAAAATTCTATGATCCACAGTATCAAACGCAGCAGTGAGATCAAGTAAAATAAGAATAACTACCTTTCCAGAATCAACTGCCAAAAAATATAATTAAAAACCTTAAGAAGAGTGGATTCTGTACTATGAAGAGACCTAAAACCTGACTAGAACATATCTATAACAGCATTCATATCTAAATATGATGCAAGCTGAGATAGAACAACCTTCTCTAAAATTTTCGACAAGAAAGGTAGTTTCGATATAGGTCGGTAATTACTTAAAACCGTACAGTCTAAATTTGGTTTCTTAAGAAGTGGCTGCACTACTGCATGTTTAAAACAAACTGGGACATTTCCATTAATTAAACTACTATTAAGAAGAGATTGAATAATTTTACCTAAAAGATCAAACTAATTTAACAACAGCCGAGGAGGAAGAGGATCAAACGGATGTGCACCCAGTCGAGTGTGCCTTAATATATGCTCCAACTGAGGTAAAGAAATAGGTTCAAAACTACAAAATTAACTCTGAAAGTTTAACTCAGCATGAATGGTCATTACTGAGATAATCTGTAACCGAAGATTATCGACTTGGTTTACAAAGAATTGCAAAAAGTCCTCACACATCTTTTGAGTAGGCTCTAGACAATTAGTAGGTGCCGGAAATCTTCACTTAATCACTTTATTAATTGTATTAAATAAGACATTAGGCTTATCTGAGTTCTTATTAATTATATTTGAAAAATATTTTTCTCTAGCAACCTTCACAATAGACTGAAAATTTGCCAAAGCTTCTCTTAATATATCAAATGATACTTGCAACCTATCTTTCTTCCATTTTCGTTCAGCCCTTCTGCAAATTTTCCTTGAGGTACGAATTTCATCATTCATCCATGGCTGTGATTTTTTTTTTTGATTCCCTATATTTTAAGGGTGCTATCTCATCTAAAATGTATGTACAAACCAAATTAAAATAATTAAAATACCCATCCACACTAAGGTTCTGAGAATAAATCTCTAAATCAGGACAAAATGAAGAGGCAAAAAAGGCCTCTGAAAATGTATCAACAGTTGAAGTATTTATAAGACGAGTGGAGTAGCCAGACCTATTGCTTACTGAATTCAGCTTAGGAAATGCAGCATCAAAACAAACAAACAAATTATCAGAAAAACAAGCATCATTTACCACAACATTAGTAACAGAGAGACCCAAATACAGTACGAGATCAAGAATATGGCCAGCTCTATGAGTAGATCCTGACACAAACTGAGTAAAATTAAATGATTCGATCAACTGCAAGAAATATTACAGTCATTGTTCAGTCACATACTGTGAATAAGAAAGCAGCCTTTTAACCACATATTTACACTGTTAAAATCAAAATAAACAAAAATGCTGTTAATATTCTGTCAAGTTATTATTCAATAATTTTGGGACATTTCCACTAACACCAAAAAAAAAAGTGGAAATTCAAAATACAGGTAAAAATGCCTGTAAAAAATAATTATAATAAAATAAAATTAATATGCAAAAATTTATTCGTATTAATTTGTAATAAATATTAATGTTATTTATTACTATAATTATATTATGATATAATTATTATGACAAACTTGGCCTTGGAAAAAAAATTCGGAAATTTCAGGCAACCAGCACAGAACCAGTAAAGCTTAGAGGAAAACCCCTAGAAGAGTCATTCACATACCTAGGGAGCATCATCGACAAACAAGCAGGCACAGATGCAGATGTCAATGCAAAAATTGGGAAGGCGAGAAGAGCCTTCCTCGTGATGAAAAATGTGTGGAACTCTCGCCAGCTTACAACACACACCGAAATTCGCCTCTTCAATTCCAATGTCAAGTCGGTCCTTCATTATGGAGCAGAAACCTGAACAAAGTTCAAAAGAACAACATTTATGTAAAACAGATAAAATAAATAATACATTCTTAACATTTCATGAATTGAATGCATCCCTGCTTAATAAAAGTAAGAATTTATTTTGAAAAATAAAATATGCTCAATTCAAAATGCACAGAATTTTTCCGAACAGGCACAGCACATCTGTGCTTAAACAATACTCAGTAAGCAAGTGCCAAAAAAGCACTGTATGCTTATATAAATATGCAAAAAAGGATGTGCATCGAGACACACTGTTTTTAATTCTGCTGTTTAAAGTTTAGAAATGTAAATGTTCAATATTACAGGTATTTTTTTATTTAATATTTTTTACTTTCAGCTCACTTCAGGTCTTTGAGAGGAGCAAACAAGATGTTTAGCTTTAAAAGCTGATCAAAAGCTGAAGTAATGGCCCATATTTGATGTGTTTATACAGTGACAGTAATTGGTCCCTGAACATGGGTCTTACTTGAATTGTTTTTATTGCATTAGTATTTCATCAGCTAAAATGCAATATGTTGATTTTGTCTTTTAAAGCTTTTTTTTAATTTGCTTGGCAGTTACTACCAATTGTGAATATTTGGAAAGGAATCGATTGAAAAGCACAAGTACAACATTCCTGTAGAAAATATCATGGAAAGCTTGGTAAACTGACATGAAAATAATTTTCTGACAGGGAGAATCTTTCTGTTTATAAGTCACATCAAGGGCTCCTTTGGTTTTCTGTTTTCTTCTTAAATGACTAATTAATTTGCTGACCTTGGCAACATATTCAAACAAGCAGGTCAGCTTAATATGAACAAACCGAGAGATGCATTAATGGCTAATCAAAACAAACAGTGTCTCTTGAGGCTGAATAAATTAAGATAAAGACTCGTAAATAGGCCCTGGCCATTCTGCAAAGAGCACATTCGAAATCAAAGATAAGCAGCTCCAATTAACACACAGAGATGGGCAGCAAATGACAAAATCATAATTTTTTTATTGGAACCAATCAAAAGGATGAACATTTCCATCGAGGTTTTTGTTCACTTTTCCCTTTGGGAGCAATTATTTCCCCTTTTAAATGTTCCTTTCCTCTTATCCTGGTTTCTTTTTTTATAATGATCTCTAATCACAATGATTACTGATTAGCATGCACCTAAATTCAGTATTGTCCCGTTGTTTCTTCTTTCTCAGAAAAAAAAGTAGTCGCTCTGCTTTGGACGTGACAATCTTTGTATAAGCTAACTTTGTATAATCTACCATAGACAGAATCGAGTAGGTTTAGGCACATGCACTGCATAGGAGCATGCAGAGCACCATTCATATTTAAACATCTTAACACAATTAAAATCTGAATGCTTCCATATCTCTAGTAAATACATTGGAGTTTGACTAGAACATGCTATAATTCACTTTTAAAAGGACACGTAATCAAACTGCTAAATCTTATTTTAGTATTTAATGAACAAACAACCCTTTTATTATTTATCCTGGTTGGTAGACCCTATATATTATGGGTCAGTGGATTAGTCTGGCCAAGATGGAATTAGCATATATCATTTTTTTTAAATAATTAACAAGATAACTTAACTGAAGAAATCAGACCAAACAACCATGTTCCAATGACATTCATGTCCAATGGCATGAGTCACGTACTTGAATAGACCAAAAATAATGATAAAATGACACAAACAAACAAATAAATAAAATTAATATTTTTGTCTTTCTTTCATCTCTAGCACTAGTATCTAAACATTCTTAAAACAATTTACATTTCTATGAGAAGCATAGAAATATGTATTATACAATTTTGCTTCTAGAAAAGGTTTAAATAATTGTTAACAATTCGCAATATGGCTCAATGCATTAACAGTTATGATAGCTGACGATAAATAACAATGACAATACTTTTACTAAATTAAAGGGATAGTTCATTCAAATATGAAAAATTATGTAATTAATTACTCACCCTCATGTCATTACAAACCCGTAAGACCTTTGTTCATCTGTGGAACAAAAAGTCATGTATTTTTGATGAAAACAGATTTCTGACCCTCCATAGACAAAGGTCCTACCACATTCAAGATACCAAGAACATTGACAAAATATTCCATGTAACATCAGTGGTTCAATCGTAATTATATGAAGCTACAAGAATACTTTTTTTGTGCGCAAAAATTAAACACATTTTATTGAACCATTATTCTCCTCTGCGTAATTCATTTACATACAGGCCTACACTGTGTTTAACATTTTAAGTTATTTAAAAAGTTGTATCAATTTACATTAATGTTTTATGAATTAACATGAATTAATATTGAAAAGTATAACCCCCCCCCCCCCCAAAAAAAAAAGAAAATAAATAATGTTTGTAGCGAAAAAAGCTTTTTGTCCATTTTTTTTATTTTTTTATTTTTGCATTGTTGATTTTATTTACTGTAATAGACAGCTAACCATTTAACTATGGAATAAACAAACAAACAAACAAACAAATAAATGAATACATAAATAAATAAATAAATAAATAAATAAATAAATAAATAAAAAGTGCCACTAGCAAATAATTAATCTAAATATTTACATCCTAAAAAAATTATATATTTTTAGGAAAAAAATGTATCCTAAGAATTTAGGACAATGTTTTTTTTTTTATGTGAAAAGTGATTCTCTGGAACGTTTGTGTCAATCGTGAAACAGACAGAAAACAGATGCTCTCAGGCCATATTCTGAACACAGATGGGTCCAATGAATAATAGCTGAACTTTATCAGATTGTCGAACAGTTGCCAGAACAAGGTCAACAACAGCTTCCTTTCAGGTTGGAGACGCCATATGCCATACACCAGACTCCCTATACACTAAAGCTTTCCAAGGTGTATCTGGATTTGGCATCTGAACAATATTGTCAGTGCCAAATCAGGGGGGCTGTCATTCAAGTCACTTCAGGAAATGAAACACAATCATCTTTTATAATTACATTATTTTAAGAATGTGTGCATTCTGCACTGGTTCTGAATTACAGAGCGGGTCCAGAACAGGGTCAGAGTATAATTTAGTTAATGGAACTTGAATGGACTTATCCTCTGAAATGAATAGCAGCCGCATTAAATTCTGCTCGTCTTCTCTCTATGCTATATTGCATGATGGATTGTTTAAAGTTTTTCATCAAACCTAATCAATGCGGTCTGGATTTAATAACTAGCTTGAAACACAATTGAGGCCAAGGCTAATTTCACTTTAACGAACAAATAAACATGCAGGCAAGACAAATTATAATGCAACAATGCTATTGGAATATTATCATTTTTTCGGTGGTTTCACTGAATCCTTTAATGTTTATGAAATTAGCTGGTTACAACAGAGTTAGAATATAGATAGCAAGTTAATGCCTCAATTACTGTATGTGTTATGAAAGTGCATTTCATAAGCATGATATTGTGACATTTTACAGCCTCCTATGATCATTTCAAGCCTTTAAAACATGCATTATCTAAGCAAACATTCTCTTCTCTAAAGTGGCTTAAACAGGCTGCATTCTTCTGCCAAATTATTTCAGTGGAGGATACTCAAGTCGCCACAAGGAATGCAATATAAAAAAAAAACAGCTATTGTATTTAACTTAAGAGTTCTAAGGGCTGTCTTTGCCAAGAGTCTAATCACGGAGAAGTTATACTTGTGCCAAAATGATCAAAATTCAGTTTGGGAGGTCGTTTTATAACCGGAGGTAAAGAATGAATTGTTTCTGGATCTGGATAGGTTAAGCACCTTTTAAGTGGGAGAATTAGATGATGGGACATGAACTGATTGCAGCGGTCAGGCTGAGGTGAACAGAGCTTTATAAAAGAGCAACTCCTCCAATGAAGACAAGTGGAAGAAGAAATCTGATCAAATAAAAACATCTCCAGTTTCCATCAGATAAGATACAGATGCAGTTAAGATTGTGCACATTTTCAGGACATTTATGAATGGTTTTACTTGAAAATACACAGATGGAGCTTGCTGTATAACTTAAATTCTCTGTAACTGCATCTGTTTAAAAGGCCTTTGAGTGTTACAGAATTGTCACAAACATTTTTTTTTTGTTTAATTTTAGCTAATGTGTATGGAATCTAAATTGCTATTACTGTTGTTTCAAAATTTCACAGATGGTAACCCTGCTGAAATTTGTTTTATTAAAAATAAATAGAAACATCACAGAAATTCTACAAATACCATTACAAACATTACTAACCATCAACGTTTAACCTATAACAGACCTCTGACTGCATGGGGTAAGATGTTGCTATAAATCTGACATTTTGGGAGGGCTCAATAATTAACCATAAACAAAAACCAAAAAATGTGAATTCCAAATATGGTTTAAGCTTCAATGATGGCTTTTATATCTGAGGAATCTACAGCACAAAGGACACCATCAATTGCTATAACAAACAAACCATGAAAAACAAATAAACACCAAGTATTTAAATTATAACAATTAATAATAATTCAGATAATGAAATAAAAGGAGTAAAATGGATGGGAAAACCTTCAGATTGTATGTAAATGTATGAAAGTGTCCCTTGTAATCGAGGAAAGACAAGATCCGTAAACATAGAGCAATAGAAAAGTGAGAAGATAAGTCACCCAACAATAGTCCATCAGTGATTCACACTGAAATAGGTTTATTAATAATAAAAGTCAATAAAGTTAATGGACAGGAATCCATTTGATCTCTCATCTCATTGATAACCCAGAAAGCAGTTGACAAAATTTATCAAGAAGTAATTTTCTATAAATACAGAAGATAAACCGTAACCATCCGGAATGCTGGATCCCTGTCAATCTTCAAGCAACAACTGAAAACTCATCTCTTTCAACTCTACTTGACTTCATAAAAAAAAAAAAAAAAAAATCTCTTTTTCAAAATCTTAATTTTTCTCTTTATCTTTCTCTCCTTCCCTTGCTAGCTTATTACATATTTGAACAATGCCTGAGACTTGGTGTTATGGGCATTTCCTCTGTCTGTTTGCCTCTTCTAGATTAATCGCTTTATGTATTCCCCAATTGTAAGTCGCTTTGGATAAAAATTTCTGCTTTTACTTCGATTGAGCAGGAAACCAAACATTTCTCAATTAGGAGTTTATCACCTCTTATGCTGTGTAGTTTAAGCATGATAACAGACCAAAGTCTGTTACAAACTTTGAAAACCATTACAATTTTTTTTTTCTGTAGTGTGTTTTGGGACATATCCCATTAGCATTTAGTGGTTTTATCAAGCTACCAATAGACGGTGACCAAATTACCAGTAGAAACCCACAGGGTCCAATACAGTTTCCATTAAAACCAATGCAAGTACCAGTAAAACCATTACAAATGTAAAAAAAAAAAATAATTATATATATATATATATATATATATTTATTTTTTAATTTTTTTAGCAGGGAATATATATAGTACATTACAAAAAGTAAGGCCTAGTGTTATGGGTTACTGCGCATATGTTGACAGTGTTTTGGTCTGAAACTGTCCATACCTAAAATAGAGTCATTCACAGACTGCAGCTTGAATGTTTCTTTCATTGTCTCATAGGTATTCATTTAATCCAGTGCTTTTGTGTCCATATTGTACCGTGTTACTTTTTAAGGAGTGAAAAGCTGTTCCAAACAACCTAATGCTGGGTACACACTAAAATATCTTTACAATCTTATAAGATCTTCAAAATGTGAGAGACCACACATATGAGGACAAAAAATCCTAGATTTAACCGTTTTGCTCCTATAGTGTGTGGTGTGCTGCGATGTGACAAAGACAGCACACCACACACCAACAGATTTTCAACCAGAGTCCTGACTGTGAGCACGGGAAAACTCACATAATTTCTGGAGACTTGAGAATAAACTATTTTTTTTTTTTAGAACAAAAGAACATACAAGGGCAATAAATTATAAAATTACATAAAATACAACAATAAACAATAAATTATCTAAAAACAAAGAAAGAAAAACAATAAGAAAATGTAATTTCTGTAAACAAAGTATAAATAATTACAAATTATTCAAAGAATAGTTTTACGGCTTTAAAGTAATGGAAAAATCCCAGTCTTTGGTCTTTAATGTCTTTTTTATTATTATTCAACATAAACTAAAAATAAACAGTTACAGCTCAAAATAAATGATAACAACAAAACTAGATATTGTTTTGATATAAAGAATATACAAAGATCTTGAAAAATAACCAAAAAACTAAACATTACACCATGGGAAATATTTAAATTACAATAAATTAAATGAGAAAAAAAATAGATCCCACCCTCCTGCAATGATAGTTTCCAAATCCTGTTGTGCTGCACCTGTTCAGTGAAAATATCTGACTCCCAGGAATGACTGACTTTTCATTCACATCCCTATTGCTATTCTCATCTAGAAAAGGTCAAAGAAAACGTCTCAGGTTACGTATGTAACGTCTAGGTTACATACGTAACCCCCGTTCCCTGATGGAGGGAACGGAGACGTTATGTCGTGACGACATAGGGGATTTACTTGGAAGCCCCGAACATCTCTGACTAAGAGAAAACGCCAATGAAATTGGCTAGTGGATTTTGCATACCTGAGCCACTCCCCGTGCATACGGGTATAAAAGGGCGACAGGTGCATCCACTCATTAGGTTTTACGCTGAGGAGCCGAGACGAGTCCCTGGCAACCAGCGATGGTTCAAGATTGTGGCATGGGGACATAACGTCTCCGTTCCCTCCATCAGGGAACGGGGGTTACGTATGTAACCTAGACGTTCCCTATCTGTCGGTCACTACGAGTTATGTCGTGACGACATAGGGGTCCTATGGAAAGCGCCACAAGCTGAACCCCGTCACAACCTTGTGGCATGCAGATGTTGACAAGCGAGTGCGTGACAGACAAATGCCATGCAAGAGGTTGCAACCTTCCAACCGCTCCAGTGCAAATTCGCTAACCTTGGTGCCCACCGGGACCACTGAGTACATCGCTGCTGGAGATAGCCAAGCCGCTGTTCCTTTCCCCACGGAATCGGAAGGGATTTCGACCTTCAGTGAAAGACAGCTTCAGGTCTTTCCTATTTGTTGTTTACAGCTTGTCGTAACGGCAGGGAAGCGAGCCTTCCAGAGAAGGGCGCTACGGAGGCCACATCCTGTCCGAAGGGAGGTAACATGTGGAGACACTGATATGGACTGGCCCAGGCTTGGGGCAGTACTACATACGACTGGACTCTGGGGCAGATCCTACCTAGGAGTAGGGAGGAGGGCTGCCAGCAGAACCTGACAGAAGCTCTGTCACAGGGAAGACACGGGTTTACCGTGAGGGAAACCTTACCGTGGAAGAATACACATATGGGATTACCCGAAGGGGAATCAGGCCATACGGCCACCTAGCCCAGTACAGGGGCTGACCGGAGACCCGGGCGAGCTAACACCAGTACTGGGCCTGGCGTCAGACTCCTCCGCCCAGTCTGACTGCCGGGGGTGCTTGGAGGATTCCACCAGGGTTCACCGTCCGGGGAACTGAACTGGGGGAGAAAAAGGCGCTCGTATCCCCGGGTGAGGGGGAATGGCGCAGCAAGCGTGACACCGGCCAGTTCTTCCCGCCAATTACTTACCCAACACACGGGAAGAAACTGGCTCAACGCGGAGATTGTAGAATCTTGCGAAGGTGTTCGGTGTCGCCCAGCCCGCAGCTCTGCAGATGTCTGCCAAAGAGGCGCCGTGCGCCAACGCATGGGAGGAGGCAACACTCCTGGTGGAGTGAGCCCTCACCCCCAGGGGGCACGGCTCGCCTTGCGACTGGTACGCCAAGGCGACGGCCTCCACTATCCAGTGGGCCAACCTCTGTTTGGAGACAGCCTTCCCTTTCTGCTGCCCTCCGTGGCAGACAAAGAGCTGCTCGGAGCTTCTGATGCTCCGGGTGCGGGTCACGTATATGCGCAATGCTCTTACGGGACACAGCAACGCTAAGGCTGGATCTGCCTCCTCCGAGGGCAGTGCTTGCAGGTTCACCACCTGATCGCGGAAGGGCGTGGTGGGAACCTTGGGCACGTATCCAGGCCGGGGTCTCAAGACAACGTGAGAGTAGACCGGCCCGAACACAAGGCACTCTTCGCTTACCGAAAACGCCTGGAGGTCCCCGACCCGTTTGATGGAAGTGAGCGTGGTCAGGAGCGCTGTCTTAAGAGACAGGAACTTCAGCTCGACTGAGTCCAGCGGCTCAAAGGGGCCCCTCTGAAGTCCAGCCAGGACGATAGAGAGGTCCCAAGAGGGCACAAGGGGAGGCCTGGAGGGATTCATCCTCCTGGCCCCCTTCAGGAACCTCACGATGAGATCATGCTTTCCCAGGGACCGGCCGTCCACTGCATCGTGGTGAGCCGCAATAGCGGCTACATACACTTTCAAGGTGGAGGGTGACAGCCTACGCTCCAACCTTTCTTGCATGCCGACCTTCGAACGCAAACCGTAGAAACGGTCTGTGTCGCGGAAGGATCGAAACGTGAAAGTAAGCGTCCTTCAGGTCGATCGCTGCAAACCAATCCTGGGGCTGAATGCATTTGATCATGCGCCTGTGCGTCAGCATCTTGAACGGGAGCTTGTGCAAAGCCCGGTTCAAGACTCGCAGATCCAGGATTGGCCGAAGGCCACCACCTTTCTTGGGTACGATGAAGTAAGGGCTGTAAAACCCCTGCCTCATCTCGGCTGGAGGGACCGGCTCGATTGCATCCTTTGCCAGGAGGACAGCAATCTCCTCGCGCAAGACAGGGGCGTTCCGGACTGCCACCGACGTCTCGAGAACGCCGTTGAACTTGGGAGGTCGCCTGGCGAACTGAATCGCGTAGCCGAGTCGAATTGTGCGCATGAGCCAGCGAGACAGGCTGGGCAGCGTGAGCCACGCCTCCAGTCGCTGTGCAAGTGGCTCCAACGGCACAATCGACGTACCTGTGGTAGTGCAGCGAAAGGGAGTAGGGGTGGATGGCACAGAAGGCGGTGCGTTCTGAGGCATCCTCACCAAACTCCCTGGGTCCCGAACGGGACTGGCCAGAGGTGCGTGGGGAGGAAGGTCGTCCCCGAACCGTACTCTCTTGGCTACTGGCAAAATGGGTCGTGGGCGAGAGTGAGGAGGCAGGGCGTCGCACACTGTCGTCCCATGGACCTGAGAACCCGGAGGAAATGGAAATTGCTCTTTCTTTGAGAAGGTGGGTACCGCTGGCCCTTGGACCAGCGGCGGAACAGAAACAAAACGAAACAGAAGATTCTCCTCCCGGCCCTCCACCGGGGGAAGGAGCGGCGCTGTTCTCGCCGTCTCCTGAGAAAGAGCAAACTCCAACATCTCCGGGTTGCCCGCGTCAGGGCGGCTTCGTCGATTTCCTGGACGACTTGGGGCCTGGCTGGGACGCGGGGGGCGCCGCTCTCCTGCGAGAGGCTCGACGCACCGGCCTATGTGTCGATTCGGCCTGGGGCGGAGCAGCTCTGGAGGACGCAGGAGGGCGCCCACGGCGACGGGCAGACTGAGGCCTGGCCCCGGGGGCAGCGGTGGATGGTGCCTCACGCCGGGGCAGGATGTGCTGGATCGCCTCGGTCTGCTGCTGTACCGCCGAGAACTGCTGGGCGAAGCCCTCGACGGTGTCGCCGAACAGCCCTCCCTGGGAGATGGGGGCGTCGAGAAAGCGTGCTTTGTCGACGTCCTTCATCTCTGCCAGGTTGAGCCAGAGATGGCGCTCCTGGACCACCATGGTGGACATCGCCTTCCCGAGGGACCGCGCCGTGACTTTCGTCGCTCGTAGAGCGAGGTCAGTCGCCGTGCGCAGCTCCTGCATCAACCCCGGGTCGGTACTACCCTCGTGCACCTGTTTGAGCGCCTTGGCTTGGTGAACCTGCAGGATAGCCATGGCGTGCAGGGCGGAGGGCCACGAGAGCGGCTGTCAGCTTACAGGCCTTGGACGGGAGACGCGGACGGTTCCTCCAAGTGGCGGCGTTTCGTGGGCACAAGTGCACCGCGACCGCTCTCTCCACCTGGGGAATGCCCGTGTACCCCCTGGCCACTCCGCCGTCGAGGGTAGTGAGGACGGAGGAGGCGGATGAGCGGCTTCTGGCCGTGAAAGGGGCCATCCACGAACTCGTCAGCTCCTCATGCACCTCCGGGAAGAAAGGCACCGGGGCAGGGCGCGGTTGTGAGCCGCGCCCCGCTCCGAGAAACCAATCGTTCAGCCGTGAGGGCTCGGGACTGGGCGGTCTGTTGACCTCCAGCCCGATGCTCACGGCTGCCCGGGCAAGCATGGCCGTCAGCTCTGGGTCCGGTGCGGTGGTGGCGACAACACCCGAGGGGGGCAGCCCCACCGCACCTTCATCCTCAGAGGACGTGAACCCATCCCCCGATGCTGCGATCGACATCCTATCTACAGATGGCGCACCGAATGAAATGCTGGGCGCCCCGTGGGACAGACCAGCGAAATCATCCGGGAACCGGACGGGATGTTCGCTGCGTGAGGAGTAAGAGGTCCGTGGGGGCGTGCCCGGCGGAGAGGCTCTTACTGTAACCCTCAGATCTCCCAGAGCGTCAGCCGGCGATCCTCTGCTCGAGCCAGAGAGATCAGCACGGGTGGCGGCAGAGGGTGCCAATCCTTTCATAAAGGAAAGGCGAGATCGCAGCGAAATCATGCTCATACGCCCACAACAGACGCATGAGTCATCCACGAACGCAGCTTCAGCGTGTCGGCGTCCCAGACACTGAAGACAACGATCGTGTCCGTCATCCGCAGACAGAAAACGACCGCAACCAGAAGGACACGGACGAAACGGCATCTTGAAAAAGACGCGATCGTCCGTGATTTGCTCTTTTAGAATTTGCTCTCTCAGTTGAAGTGCCCAGGGGAATCGCTGATGAGAGGGACTCCGCTGATCGCACCGTTACGCCAACCGGGAACAAAACAAAGATGAACAGCTTTGTGGAGATCAGCACTCTTCTCATCCACTCGGCTCCGAAGCAAAAATCTAATGAGTGGATGCACCTGTCGCCCTTTTATACCCGTATGCACGGGGAGTGGCTCAGGTATGCAAAATCCACTAGCCAATTTCATTGGCGTTTTCTCTTAGTCAGAGATGTTCGGGGCTTCCAAGTAAATCCCCTATGTCGTCACGACATAACTCGTAGTGACCGACAGATAGGGAACCATGGTTCCCCGAGTGGGGAACGAGACACTGCGTCCCCTAGGGGGTCGCTATGGGGAACGCCCTCAGCGTGACTTGTGTCTGAAGATACATATGAAAAAACACCATCCGTTGGCCGGCGACAGCCCATGAAGTCACTACCGGCGCGACCATAATAAAAGGATCGCCGGGAGAATACATCATCCGCTTCTTCGTCTGAAGCTTGCGTCCGAAGCATGGCCCAAAGCCTAGGGGACGCAGTGTCTCGTTCCCCACTCGGGGAACCATGGTTACATACGTAACCTGAGACGTTCCCCTTCATGGGAACTTCGAACTGCGTCCCCTAGGGGTCGCTATGGGGAACGTTATACCCACGCCACCATGCTGAGGGGAGTGCAAGCCCAATTCACGAAGGAGGCGAGCACTAGTCAACTCTACCATTTGGCTCAGGGAGTTGCCCCTGTGGACGGTTGATGCTGTCAGTGACATTATCCCCTTTGGCCAAAAACCCGAGCTGCATACCTGAAGTACTTACCTGCTAGGTGCCGGGATTACCGGACCCAAGATAGAGCTCACAGGTTTGGAATCATTCTTATAAAGAAAGATTCCTTTAAGGGGATAGGGCCAAGTACCTAGTGGTAGCCACTAGGGCACGAAGCTGCACGCGTAACCCTACCCTACGGGATTTTTAGAAAGAAAGCAGAACATTCGATGTGCTAACTTACCACTGGGTGGATTTAAGAAAAGTGCCCAAAGTCTAGCGTGTGCACTTACCATAGCATGGATTTTAGAAAGAACGCAAAACACTTGATGTGCGATCTTACCACTAAGTGGATTTTAGAAAGTGCCCAGAGTTTAGCGTGTGCACTTATATATTGGTATTACGTTCTACTCGGAGCGGAGAACTACTCATCCCTTGGAGTGAGAGTCTCAGACGCTCAGAAGGGAGTGGCATGCTCATAGATGACCCTCTACAGTGAGGGGAGCAGTGCTAGCTCTACCGATGAGGAGCTCTGGAGAGCGGATAACTCAGTCTTCCGAGTAAGGGAGCTCAGATGCCCAGAAAGGAGCGGCATGCTCATAGGTGACCCTCTATGGTGAGGGGAGCTATGCTAGCTCAACCAACCAGGAGAGCAACCTATCACAGAGCTCTAGTGGAGCGGAGAACTCATTCCTTAGAAGGGGAGGAATTTTAGGCGCTCAGAAGGGAGTGGCATGCTCATAGGTGACCCTCTAAGTGAGGGGAGCAGTGCTAGCTCGACCAACCGGCGACCTATCACAGAGCTCTGGGGAGCGGAGAACTCATTCTACAGAATGAGAGGAACTCAGACGCTCAGCAGGGAGCGGCATGCTCATAGATGACCCTCTATAGTGAGGGGAGCAATGCTAGCTCGACCAGCAAGGCGAGCGACCTATCACAGAGCCCTGAGGAGCGGAAAACTCATTCCTCAGAATGAGCTCAGATGCACCGAAGGGAGCGGCATGCTCATAGGTGACCCTCTAGGTGAGGGGAGCAATGCTAGCTCTACCGACAACGAGCTCTGGAGAGCGGAAAACTCATTCCTCAGAATGAGCTCAGACGCTCCGAAGGGAGCGGCATGCTCAAAAGTGACCCTCTAGGTGAGGGGAGCAATGCTAGCTCTACCAACAGCGAGCTCTTTTGGAACTTAGACGCTCATACAGGAGCGGCATGCTCATAGAATACCCTCTAAGGTGAGGGGAGCAATGCTTAGCTCTACTGACAATGCTCAGAAAGGGTAGCATGCTCATAGGTGACCCTCTAAGGTGAGGGGAGCAATGCTAGCTCGACCAGCAGGGCTAGGGCGACATAAGTGGAGCATAAGAGGCCTAATCCATGGGATTGCAGACCAGAATGACCTGAGGACCGAGGATGTTCCCACGGAAACCTCCAAGGGGGCCTCAGCCCGGACCATCAGCAAGGCAGTTTCGTATGAACATAGAACCTGACCGAATTCATCATAGGTTCAGTCTGACTGCAATCTTAGGTTCCCACCTAACCTCGGTCAGGTGGGGTATGGCAGTTGCAGGGGAATTAAAGAGGGGAAGCTAAGGGCCGGTGTTATAAGCCCCCTGAAGGAAGGGAGTAGATGTTAGTTACTCTGGTCCGGACGGGAACGTTGTTGAGGACGTTTCACCCGGATCACCTTGGTTTTGCCTACCTCTTTTTGACTTGTACCTTCCTCTACCCCTACCCGCAGGCGGGGGAGGGGCATGAGTCGCAACACTAGCCCTCTGTGCCTGTCTCCGATCCTCAGACCGGGACGGGCCAGGACCCCTGCTCTGTTCGGGCTCAGACCTGGACTTTATAGAAAGCCTTTCCCAGGTATTTCAGCAGATCAGTCTGGTACGCCTGAAGCACCGCCATAGTGTGCAACGAAGCGACGGTCTGACCTGCTGCTGCATATGCCCTGCCATTTAAACCAGATTCTCATAGCCATTTTTACGCATCCCCTCAGTGTCAGCATAACTAGTATGCTGAAACCTATGAATACGAGAAAAAATAGCTTTTTCCACTCCTTCTCAACCTCCACATCGAGATTTTATGAAGAAAGGAAGGCTCAGTCGAGCTGGGAGTTTATGGCCAGAAAGATTTATTTTTATGATCCATAACCTCCAAAACTCGTTCATATTTGCAGTGCAGGAGGATTGAGAGGGTTCAGTCTCAACTTCCTCACCCTCAAACATCTCCTGCTCATCCTGGGCATAACACAGCAGAGCACTAGCCGCTGTATCTGATGATGTCAGAAAGATCGCATCGTCACGATCCAGCAGCTCACTCTCGTTCTCGGCCGACGCGCGCGAAAAGGAGCGGTCCCTCTCTAACTCATCGGCCACATCCAACTGCTAATTTCATTCGCCTCCGTGCCTCGGCAGCGGTGGGTCCCGAATCGCGGGAAGCAGACAGCTGCCCCTCTTTCCTTGAAAAGAGGGACAGGACGAGAGCGGAGCTTTTACATAGAAAAAGCTCACAGTGCACGCTGATTTCCCCTCAAGGACATCGCGTGCGTGCTCCTTGCCCAAACAAAAAACGCAAAGATTGTGTGTGTCATCGGGCTTCAAATAACGCGGATCCACACACAATCTTAAACGCCTTGCTAGTGCTCGCCATGATAGAGAGAAAACTGTACTCTTACCAGAATGCACGCTTCAAAAAAAACAGCCAGTGAAGACGAAGAAGAGGATGATGTATTCTCCCGGCGATCCTTTTATTATGGTCGCGCCGGTAGTGACGTCATGGGCTGTCGCCGGCCAACGGATGGTGTTTTTTCATATGTATCTTCAGACACGAGTCACGCTGAGGGCGTTCCCCATAGCGACCCCTAGGGGACGCAGTTCGAAGTTCCCATGAAGGGGAAACAGCATTACCCATCCAGACATGGTCATTAACAGTATAAAAAGGTCTTCATCTTTGGGTACTAAAATGACGTCTGTCCATACCTCGTCTCTCTGTGTGGTAAGCCTGTGTGTGGAGATAGTGAAGGTAGAATCCATGTGGCTTTGGCAAGTACAACTTGCCATCAAAATGAACCATAACAGGTTAATTATGACTTTGTTGTGTATTAAAAAACAAAAAAGGGCTTTTTTCATGATTAAATCTGTTGTCTTGACCTCGGGTCAAACGAAGGATACATATGGTATGTAGTGTGTGTGTGTCATCTCTGCCATCTGTCACTCTCTCGCTCTCTCTGGATGTGTCTGTCGAGTTATGAGAGTGAGTCCGTCCCAGCGCTCAGGGCTGCATGCTGTGCTGACTCTGCAGCTTGAACATGCTTTCCTCAGCATGCAGAGACCGCTAAGTCATCTCTCATTCCCAGGATATTATTCCCACAGACTTCAAAGCAGCCACAGAATGACAGGAGAATACACTTTTCAGTGAATATCTTAATTGTTTGTTAGTTTAGTTCACATAATATAAAGAGAGGGTGCCCGACGCAAACACCCAACATCCTCTCTATCTATGTACACACATACGTGTTTTTTATTATTATATTTTTTTGAGGGATCAAAAATCTGTGGGTGCAACATCATATATTTAGTTGTTTGTCATTTTTATAGTAGTATTTCTCTGTCTGTGAAATAAAAAAATAAAAAACATACTCTTATCAACATGGCATGCGTGAAAAGAAGAAGAAAGAACAAATAACGACGTCAAAACAAACCCTTTTCATTTCTTCTTTGAGCCCTACAGATTCAACTCTGGGGCTGCTGGTAATGCCAGTCCGTCTTTGGAAAAAGCTATTCCATCAGGGCTTGATTGAAAATCTTGAGTAGCTGAAGGCGGCGTCTATTTCATGTGCCCATGTCCTTGGTTTTCATCTTCAGAAGGTGTCTGGGGACGTGCAGATATAGGAAATTTGAGCAAAAAACGAATGTCTCAAGCAAAAAAATATCAATTCAGGCACAGACTGCTGTGATCTCAGTATCAAGCTTGGTAAGGATTCTCATCACACACACCGTCAGCAAGCATAATTTCAAACATATTCTCATAAAAGGGAAATATTGAACAATTAGAAGAGCTTAAAATTAACTATTTTGGCTTGACTATTTTGTCTTGAAAGTTTGCTAGACTTCATTATGGGACACTGGATTTTACACTAAAATGATTTAAAGATGTAAGCCCTTTCTTTATTTAGAGCTAAAAGGATTGTTTTTTACATAAGGTTTCCAATGTTAGTTCCAATGTTCCAGTATTTTTCAATGTCTGATTTTTTATTATTATTTATTTTTATTCAGCAAGAGCACAATAAACTGATCAAAATGTACAATATAAACATTTATTATATTATAAAATATGTATGTTTTAAACTTGCTGTTCTTTTTAACTTTATATTTATCCAAAAAAAGACAAGCAAACAGGCATACTAGAATGAATTCTGAAGGATCATGTCACACTGGGATAATGCTGAAATAATTATGCTTAATATTAATGCTGAAAGTTCAGCTTTGCTATTACAAGACATTAAAGCCATTACAACCCTTCTAAACATATTAAAAACACAACATGCACACACACACACACACACTCTGTATAAATAGTATGGAAATATATCAGTTAATATAATTTTAATAAATTTTTTACACCAAAAACAAAAAAGCTTTTTTTCTGCCAAACCTGTATTCTCTTAATAATAATAATGATAAAGATAAAAAACATGTACATTAAATACCTTTTTTAGATAAAGGTGCCTATCGGCTTTTCTCTTAAGTCATCATTGTCATTTTTTATATCATTATTATACTCATGTAGCTTTACTCTTTGCAATGAAAATACAGAAAATTCATACATAAAAATTCTGTTACATTTCTTTATAATAAGTTAAACAGTTCTGAGGAGGAGAAGTATTGATTGAGGGATGTGTAGATGCAGACAAATTGTGAAAATCTGAAGCTATCATAATGAATGATTACTAAAGGCAGTCTCTTCATGATATAATCGATTTTTGCTCTAATTAGTATTTTATTCTGTTTTGGAAGTCAAACTGTGGCATGCATTAATCAAAATGTATTTAAAAGCCACCCGTGACTTAGAATCACTTTACAGTTCATGAGACTTTATAGAAGCTATACATTTTTTTACATATATTATTTTTATAAGTGTTAAGACAAAACTTGCAAAAACAATTAGATGTCTAATGTATTACAAAGCTGAATGAGGATTTACAGACTGTAAATCGTAATCACACGCATATGAATGATTCAGTTAATACCTTTGAGAGGAATCGCAGGATTATAAACTCAAGTCAAAACAAGTCATTTATTTTTTCTTGTTCACAAATGTGGCTTTTTAATCACCCGAACAGTTGGAAACGAGGTGTGTTTGTGCCTCAGAGATGTGTTTTGTAAGAGGTTACATGTCGTCTGTTCTCTGTTTACAAGCAGTTCTTAATTACCAGATCCACTGATATTTATTAACATTGTGCATATAATTAATGAATGGCATGTGGATTTGCGCACATAAGCTATTTCAGATGTGCACGTATAGAGTATGCTATTACAAACACAAGATTATGTTGTTTCGTAATTACCCAAATTCCACACACTGTCCCCCCTACACAGCGAGTGCTCTGGAGTCATATTTGGAATGTAATTATGACAGTGTTTACCAAGATAAACACATCACGACTCTCCCACTAGCTAAGGGTTAATTATAGCTTAATGACAATATTGGGCAGTAGTGAAAATTTACTCACATTCATTGGATGAGTTGGATTAATATTTAGATGTATTTTCGGTTATTTGTATTTATTTATGTAAATCCCACAAACTTGTTTTTAATTCTCTTATTTTTACTCATAAAAAAACATGCCTTTAGGAAAATATTCACATTTGCTGAAAACTGACTCATATTTCAGACCCTCCAAGACATAGATGAGTTTAAAAGGGTTTCTCACCAGTGGATCCTCTGGAGTGAATGGGTGCCGTCAGAATGAGAGCTGAAAAACAAAAAGATGAAAAACATCACAATAATCCACAAGTAATCCATACCACTGCAGTCTAGCAATTGATGTATTGTGAAGAGAAAAGTTGTATAAATAAATCCATCATTCAGGCATTTAACTTTTATCCATCATTTATGGTCAAAATACCAGTCCATAATCTATATAACATAACAAAAGTCCATCTCTTGTTGTCATTTCACATTCAAATTCACCAACACACTAATTGACAACCGTTTTAGACAGTTTTTTGCTTGTAAACCATACTTGATCTGTGCATATTTCTCTACTGATACAGACTACACATCATTTTCATTGGAAAAAAACAACATTGGACCGGATTTTAGCCAGAAGCAATAGTCTGATGTTTAAAATATCTATAATTATAGATTTGTTTCTTACAAACACACAGAGTTTCACTTCACAAGATGTTAATTGATGGACTGGAGTGGTGCTGAGTACTTATTGAATTATTAGTGATGTTTCTATCAGCTGTTTGGACTCTCATTCTGACGGCACCCATTCACTGCAGAGGATCCATTGTTGAGCAAGTGATGTAATGATACATTCTTCCTAACCTGTTCTAATGTAGAGTCAAATTAATCTACATATTGGATGACCTCAGGGTGAATAAATTTGCATCCAATTTTCATTTTGGGGGGAATTTTCCCTCCAGTGACAATATCCATTGAAGAGAAAAGCCCTGATTATAGGACTTAAACTCTTGACACCTCACAACCCCAAGCATGGAAGCTCATTGAGGCTTATTACCAATGCAAGATAACAGAAATGTCAAATGGAAATGGAGAGTAGCAGAAATACAATGAATTGTGCTGCTCTATTATGACATACTGAAAATCTAAATTGTTCTTATAGCCAATCCAAAACAGAGTCACGGTATCTGCCTGAAAAGAGGGATACAAAGTGGTGGTTTCCTTCATTCTCCACAACCAAGCACTCATAGTGAATTAATATGACATTTTATGAGATCAGCAAGGCCTGGTTGCAATGATGTACAGGTACATATTTTTAGTAGCTATTGTTGATGTGATGCAACTGCATCTTCCACATTGCAGCTTTCATCTCCTTCAATAAAAAAAAAATCAAAGTTAGATTGAGGTAAATGTTAGCAACAGAAACTGTGCTGATCTGATGAAGATACTGTATTATTTTTTACAGTGTATTTCAGAAGCAGATATATATGACAACATTCCCCCACACAAACAAGCGATTATTAAATCAGGTCACATGCTACGTGCATGCTGCACTTATCTAATCAATGTTGTTATTAACCTTGGATTAAACAAGTCCTTGGGTTAACATTTTCTGGTTTAAATGCCCTTAAGCATGTATATGTATGCTGTTCATATACATGTATATCATGTATACAGCTGCTTCATTAGCAAATTATCTCTACTTATTTGTGGGATTTGCAGCCAGCCTTTCTGGCATTAGTTATGTTTTGAAACAGATGCTGCTTGCCAATGAACACTGCACACTGAGATATGAACTCTCACGTCTCACATCAAAAAAGATGATAAACAAGGTAGCATTTTTTTTCTCTTCATGGAATATTTTGATGCTATCTTGTTGCTAAACCACTATACTCTAAATAAAATGTTGGGTAAAACTATGCATGTTTCATTGATTATTTCCAGTTTTAGACAAGGGGGAAACATTTAATTTATAATAATATTTTTTTAAGTTTGTAGCATAAATTTTTTAAAATAAATTCATAATAGTAAGCAAGCTTTATATTCTATTTTACATGCATGCTTAAAACAAAAAACTTTGTTTACAGATAATTTTCTTTGTAATGGGTTTTCCATGGCGAGCAACTGGATCCACCGGTTATTACCGTGCTTCAGTGCTGACAACAAAACTTCTTTTTTTGAGCAGTGCTCTGCTTTCAGCAACTACGCACAGTGTGCATAATCATGAACAATATGCAAAGTCTGATTGCATCTCAGCATGCTAACAATGTCGAATCAACATCACTTGCCCAAATGAAAGACTGACAGAATGGGAATTTTGTGCCTTGTTGTTTTTTCGGCTGAGAGAAACGCACATTCATAAATAAAACTGTGCTACATTTGTATGGTAAAATGTGAATTATCAGGGTTCATTAATTTAAAAATAACAAGCTGTAGTTACATGTAAAATGCTCGATTGTAATGTGCAACCAAGTTTTATACTGCAAAGACAGTTTTAATCTTTGCTAAACTATTTTCTAGTTCTGATATCTTCTCTCTGATGCATTCGGTGTTATGAATGGATACTTTTTTGATTTTAAATAGATCAAATACCATGGCCGTGATAATCAAGTACGAAATGAGTTCCCACCCAGAGTCGGATAAGTGTGCAAATGCTACGTGGTGCCTGGAAATAAACACAAATTAAATACCTCACGCAATCAAATCCTCAAACATTCCTTGTCCAAACTGTTATTATATGTTCAATAACCTTATCTGTGTGGTTTCAGAAAACTCATTTGGAGACTTGTTGAAGGAAAGAGAATTACATCATGAACTAGGCCTGACTCTTCTCTTTTACAAACAAACCAATACGGTATTCACAGTCCATAAAGAGAGGGAAACATTAAGTCAAATAATACACATAAATACAATAAATTATGTTATGCACTCAGATTTCTTATCATTATCTGTTTTATATAATAGTCAACATTTGCAGTGGATCAGAAATGTTCATCAAAGTTGTCCTAAGACAAGAACACATTTATGTTTGAGAAAAACTTTGATGAAAGGTTTTGATCCACTTCAAATGTTGACTTTTATACGTATATTGTTTTCTTAAAAATAAATTAAATGATGTTCATACAGTGACTTGCATACACTGCTTCTACTGTATACACAATATATATATATATATATATATATATATATATATTATTTTAATTTTTTTTCTGAATAGTTTTAAAAATATATATATATATTCTTTATAAAAGTCAAAATGTTGTGGTAATGCAATTGTCTTGATTTCACAAGAAAAATAAGAAAAAGCTAATTAAATATATATATATTTTTTTTATTTATTTAAATGGTTTAACGGTTTTTCAAAATCATATGAATATGAACATGCGAATAAAGAGTGCATTTATAAGAAACTGAGTTTAAGTTTACAGACCTGTGACTGAGTGAAATTTACTTAAGTAAATATCATACTCCAATTTACCGTTAAATGTACTTATTTCCTTTGTAAATTTTTCATAACTTATTTTACTTAAATCCATAATATAATTTGACTTTATAATGGGCAAAACATTGCAAAGAAAAAATAAGTACATTTTACTTATTGTTTTTGTCAGTTTGTTTTACAAAATATTACAATTTATTTTGTTACTTGTTGTTTCTTTGTACTTAATTGTAAATGTTAACTAGCAATTTTTTGAGTGAAAACTCTTTTTACACCATTTTTTTTTCATTCCCACAACAATTCTGTTATTCTATTGAGTCAAGAATCAGTCGCTGGTGTGTAAAACCATTATGGTCAAATCTTTTACTTATGCCTGACCTGGGTTCACCAAACTTGATCTTGGTACACAGTAGAACACAAACTTCTTCTCGTGTACTTGTGTTTCTAGAATTCACATAAAACATATGGATATGAAATAAGCATAAACTCTACTGTGACCCCACTTTTACTTTCTAACTCACCACATGTGGTTTTACTTAAAACCAGACATATTTTTGTTGTCAGGAAGAAGAATTGCTCCTCAAGGCTCACTGGGTATTTCGGTCACCTCAGTTGGTGCTTGTACATCTGATCGACACATCGCCAGCTACAGTTCTACAACCTTCATTTGGAGCTGTGACACCCCTGTTGACCGCCACCTAAGCGCAGAATCTCTAGACTCGTTGGAGGTTTTATTGAACCCGAGGAAAGGCAGGGACCGGCGGCATTATGAGGCGGTTGGGGAATTGTGTGCCAGTGTCACTCACGTTGAATGACAGCACCACTATTGTTGAGAAGTGGACAGATACATCTTGACGTTCCAGCCTTCATTCGAAATTCTCAGACACCCCCTTCAATCTGTCCTTACCCACAAATGAGATTGTAAGCACAGCTCTTTTCTGAGAGAATCGTGACCATTTTAAAAGTAGCTGACAGCTGATAAGGAACATTACGAGTGCATGTTAGTCATCGCGAGGGGAAGATGGATTTTATCCCGCTCTGGATAACAAGCAGCAGATGATGCTTCAATCTAAAGTTTGTAAAGCGACCTAAACAATTCAAACTTGGAAAGAAAATAAAACATTTGGTCTTCAACTATTGGGTAATACTGAATAATACAGCAAACCAAAACTCTAAAACCTTAAACATTACGCCAAAAATAAATTATATGGCAATTATGATGGAAGTAAATGGGGCAGGTTTTTTTTTAGGATTCTCGAAAATCTTGAGAATTTAATTATTAAGCAATTATTAGGTTAGTAAACTTGTATTACTATTATTATTATTATTAAATACTAAATCATGGTAACATAAATGTTTATGTTTTGTGATTTTTACTACTTTTTTTTGTGATTTTAGTGCTTTTTGTATATTCTTTTTATTATATATTTTATTTTCATTGTATATATTTTTTTACATTTATACATTTTAAATAATTATTTTATAGATTGGCCCCAAACATTATTGTGGCATTTTGCAACTATTAATATTGGATCTTAATGTTTATCCCCCAGCCCCCAAATATTGTACATTTTCATACAAATCACATTGTACACACTAACACATAATCAGCACATCATCAAATACTTAGGTTTTCTCATGCAATCAGGTTGGATTGGTCCCATATACTTCCACTGTAAGAGCTTTAAATATAATGCTTCACTACATTTAATGTACCATACATTACATATTGGTTCAAATCATAAATTCACTGTAATGGGGACATGGCATAAAGAAGACGACAAAAAAAAAACACTATATCTGGGAACATTTGTAAAATAAAATAGGAAAGAGCATTTATGAACAACAGCAGCAAGTGAGAAATGAGTGAATGCATATGATGAGCTTTCTGTTGCAATGCATGTACTAACGGAATGCACAATAAATGGCCTCTGCAGTGCTTTGAAAGAGATGCTGAAGACACAACTACGTCAAAAAAACAAAAAAACATTGTCCTTTGTAAGCTTGCTGGTTTTTGAGAAATACAATTTGAAGAAAAGAGAAGGAGGAAGACAATATGAAAGCTATGCTATATTTTTTTTACTAATGCTATGTGGCCTTTTCTTACTCTCTGTCCGCCTCATACACAAACATAGGCCATTTTTGGCTAAACATATCTGAAGAAGTGTGAGAATTCCTCTTATCGATCATTTTGAGATCTGAACTTAATTTGTTCCTTCAAAATCCAAAGATGACATTGCAAACTTTACTCTCAGTATAATTTGATACAATTATGTTATTTTGTATAGTTTCCCAAACCAGCATGTGCTGTAGAGCATTAGTTGATCTTAAGTACCAAGATACAAGCACTTCCAAGCCCAAATATGCTGAACCAATGTCAATATCTCTTAAAGGAAATCACCACTGTTTTTCCATATTCCAATATGTTCTTCCCTCAATTTAGACGAGTTGATACATACCTCTCCCGTCTCAGTGCGTGCACTTAATCACTCTAGCGTGCGGCGCCACTATGCTAGCATTTAGCTTAGCACCATTCATTCCTTACGATCCAAATAGGGATGCATTTAGAAGCCACCAAACACTTCCATGTTTTGCCTATTTAAAGACGGTTACATGAGTAGTTACACGAGTAAGTATGGTGACACAAAATAAAACGTGGCGATTTTATAAGCGGATAAAATATGACAACTATTATGTGTGGAGGAAGAGCACTTCGCAGCACTTCAATCTCGGCGCAGTAATATCATCACTCCTGAAAACTGCCCCTCTCCCTCTCCCACTACTGATAGTGCAGGCGTGCAGGTCACATTGGTTGTATTGATGGAAGTTAGAGGGAGAGGGTAACCAGTTTAAGGCAGTGGTCGGCAACAGGCGGCCCGCTGGACAAAACTGGCCAATAATAGCAATAAGATCTGGCCCGCGTCCGCGGCCACATTATTTAGATAGCGGCTGGTTTTGAAATAGATCTGTCATGACAGCAACAGTTACTCACTAGTGATGGGTCATTCTTGAACGATTCATTCATTTTGAACAAATCTTTAATGTGACTCAGGAAGAACGAGTCGTCTCGGGGAGTGATTCGTTCAGTCGTGCATGTGCTCCATCTGAGGTTCTGTACTGGAATTACGACTCGAAAGGTGAACTAATCAATTCTCTTTCCGGCTCAGACTGCATTGGTTAAGCTTATGGGACTGTCAGGTAATGAATGGACGACTCAAACCTGAAGACATGTCAGATAAGAGGTGAGGTGAGCCAATCATAGACAAAAGACCCAGGTAAATAATATATATATATTTTTCTGTTTCTTATAGCATTAAAGTTTTTTATTGTTTGTAGTGTGATCAACGTTTGCATGTGTAGTATATGTGTTTGGGAAGAAACACGTAACATTTTAATTATATTTTGCTTAAATGAGCAAAATGACTCGAAAACAAATATCCATTAATTTTGCTGAATGAGACTCAAAGGTCCAAGTCAGTAAACCTCTTCCCATCACTATTACTCGCAATCACTTCGTCTTGATTTTGCCTTCAATATAAAAGTACGAGAATTTTTGCAGCAATGTTTGATAAATTGAGAGCTTTTAATTTGAAACGTTCTGAAAGATATAAAAAAGAGTCTGTGGATCGCTTCATTGTAGATGACACACCAGCTTTTTTTGCATTCACAAAACTAGGTAGGATAACTGCATAGTTGTCTTTCCATTCTTCTTTGTATGCTCTATTTTCGCTGTCAACTTTCCTCTTTAGACTCTTTGATAGTGCCATTTTCTCTCACCAGCAGCTTAAATGTTAACATCACTCTGCACATACCTCCAGCACGCAAACAATTAAACAAAACTGCAGTTTAGTATGTGAGGTTCCCAAGGAATAATTCTGTGTGTAAAAGTAGGCTAGAGTGCAGAAAAGGTTAGTATGAACACCTTTCCCCTTTCATTAAAATATTTTGACTATTGCTTAATCTGTTCACATGTCTATATTATTTGAGCTGTAAGGCTGTTTTCAATTTTACCTTTGAAATAAAGTTGTAAAATTGGATATAACTTTACACACGCATGCACGCACACACAATTTGTACTGAACTGAATAATACTTTAATGGTTGGGGTGATGTTGAAGAGAAGGAAAAGACTAACATGCCCTCTGGTAAAGCATTTTCAGACCACAGAACTACTGCCGAGGCCTGTGGTGTATACAAGCGTGGCAAACTAGCGAGAAAAACAAGACAAAAAGCTTTGCTGCTCTTCTGGTTAAACCAAATCTCTCTTTATTATTTGGCTCTTGTTCTCTCTCCCCAAAAGTCCCTTATTACATAAAACATTATCTCAGCAATTAGGCTGAAATTGGCAGTTGTCCTCGTGTGGTATAATAGGAGTGAAATAAAGTGTTGACCCAAGCACAGTGCAACAGATTTGTCATTCAATTCTTCATTTTCTAAGCCCATCTGTTTGAAACGAGAGAACGGAGGCTGAGGACATTAATTTTCGTACTAACCAGTGAAGTCCTTAGGAGCATCACAGGTGCTTGGTGGGTGGATGGGTGTCCCCTGCTCATCATCTATGTGAAGACAACAATTACATCGTGATAATGTTTGAAATTATCAGAGACAAATCCTCCGCACATCTGGTTGCTACATTAAGGACATTGTCATTCCTTCAGAAAACGTTCAGTGCTTCTCTATCTGAATCTAAAGTAGAACCTGTCTGGCGCTGATGAATTTAAAGCTGTTATGTTTTCATATTTCAGATGACGATACCCATGTTGTATCAGCAGTCAGACTAACAGATACAATTGACCTGATAAATAATGCTGCGTACAATTTAGAGACGTATCTAGAACATAGCATGACTCAAAAAGCAGGTTTGAGCAAAAATTTAAAAATAACTATTATTATTATTATTTAGCAATAATAATAGCAAATAGTCTTTTATAGCTTCTGTATTTGACTTTAGGGTGTCACTGAAATCTTGCCAATTTATCATAAAATGAATGTTTCATTTTAAGGATGATAGGATATTGTATTCACAAGGCAAACAATACTGATTTCGATTCCACCCACCCCCCACATACTGCTCTTTCAAAGCTAAAAGTGAAAAATAGTATGAGAAAAATATTTTTAAATAAACCAATTATTAATCACATTAACTTTTACACAGCCGAAGGGCACTAATTAAAAGTAGGATTATAAATTGTGTCGAACTGAGGGCATGTGCTTTCATTTTCAATTACGCTATGGTACTGATTTACAGCTTGGTGCATTTAGAAACAGCCTCTAATTTCCTAGCACACATAACAGCAGCCAGCCAAGGATTGTGTATTTTAGATGCACAGATTGGCATGTCAAAAAGGCTAAATGGTCCTGGAAAAGAAAATACTTACACGTTTAATATTGGAAATGAGTGGGAAGTGAATTTCATCTAGTAGAAATGTTTGGTATTGTGCCCAAACAAAATGACTGAAAGCTAATTTTTGACGATATCAACCTCAAATTTGGAACACAACTTGTTTAAATACTTCTGTGCAGTTATCATAACAATACACTTTAAAACTTCTATAACGTGTCATCTTAAAAAATATATATATAAGAGACTAAACTTAAGTTTGTGCTCAAAAGCATTTAGGATTTACAGCAGTTTAAGTTGGAAATCTAATTTTCAGGTCTAAGTGGTTACATGGATTGTAAATACTGCATAAATATAATTTAGTACCATACAATTCTCTAAAAATACATACTATTAAATAAAAACCAGTATCAATCTAAATACATACAGTACATTCCTTTCATTGAAATAAACTGAAATGTTGGTTATTTTTGACTGCCAAATAGTGACATAAATAGCTTGCAGTGTGACATACTGTACTCCATCATTTATACTCCATCTAAAGCTACTTTTAAGCAGCATTTTGCTTGAATTTGTATTAATTGTGACATGCAGAGACTGGCATTTTTAGGTTTTTAAGCTACCTTAGTCAGTTCATTTTTGTAGGAAAGGAATCATTGTCTCTGAAGTAACAATATATCTAGGATACATATATTTATGAATGTTTTATAGAGTGACCGGTAGAGTGATCTGTGATTTAGGGTTGTAGGGGTGTCATGAGGTTCTTGACATTCATTTCTCTGTCAAGCATCCACAGCGCACATGAAAGTTCTAATGGAGATTGGCTATAATAGCCCCCCATAGACAAGCTGATATTTCCTATAATAGAGCAGGTTTCACCCACACAGATAAAGAGTTATTCAACACTATCAAACACTCAAAATATCACACTTTGATCAAGTTCACATGATGAGAATCCATTTTGGTGCATACCAGTAATGTTGCCTTTTTCAGCTGTAGTGACATTTGCTAGTTCTTTATGTCAGGGCACGTTTTGCTCTTTCACCACTCTTCTTAGGCGTGAGTAGAACAGATGTTAATTTTGCTGTGACACCTGTTTAGACACAAGTTACACAGAGCTAACATTATGCTTTGTTTTAAACAACAGTGTCATAATCTAAAACCACTCTGTGACAGACTGCGAGATGTGACACAAGTTAAGCACTTATGAGATGTATCAGAAAATGAACACTTGTCAGTGTTTAGCTTTCAGATTCTCTTGCTGAGGCTTGAAGCTCTACCGTATAATTACTGTATACCTTAAAAGGCAAAATAACTTATATAATGAATCACTTATAAATTGACAATTTTAGTCTGGGGTTGAGAACCTTTTCAGGGATAATCTTTTCACAGAAATACCCCAAACAAGGTGAATTGCCTGATAAACAGACTGCAGTACACCTGTAGCCCACCTTGTGCTTTATTCTATGCTCTTCTCTTTGCCACAGGCTTTATTAACTCGATGTATATGTCTTGCTTTAGGGGCATATGCATCAATACTATGCAACGTCCCTGGATATTTTGCACTACACAGTGCACAGTTTGATAAATAAGCATGTCTAATTCACAAAGTATTTTTTCTACCTGCTTATTGATCACTGCTTTTCATTTTAGATTGTCATGAGGTTCTTGACATTCATTTCTCTGTCAAGCATCCACAGCGCACATGAAAGTTCTAATGGAGATTGGCTATAATAGCCCCCCATAGACAAGATGATATTTCCTATAATAGAGCAGGTTTCACCCACACAGATAAAGACCTATTCAACACTATCAAACACTCAAAATATCACACTTTGATCAAGTTCACATGATGAGAATCCATTTTGGTGCATACCAGTAATGTTGCCTTTTTCAGCTGTAGTGACATTTGCTAGTTCTTTATGTCAGGGCATGTTTTGCTCTTTCACCACTCTTCTTAGGCGTGAGTAGAACAGATGTTAATTTTGCTGTGACACCTATATGTCTTGCTTTAGGGGCATATGCATCAATACTATGCAACGTCCCTGGATATTTTGCACTACACAGTGCACAGTTTGATAAATAAGCATGTCTAATTCACAAAGTATTTTTTCTACCTGCTTATTGATCACTGCTTTTCATTTTAGATTAAAGGGATAGACACACTTTATGGTAGAATATGGGGTTGATTTCAGGACACATTTAAATTACAACAGGACAGATACAAAAATTAAATAAATAAATAAAAATAGCAGGACCTTAAATAACATTCTTCTAAATATATAGCTTATTTTGTGTTCTGCAGAAGATGAAGATTATATGGGTTTGCAATGATATGGAAGTGAGTAAATTATGACAAATTGATTGATTGATTGATTGTGATTTAAACATGCTCAAAAACAGGACACAACTTAGTAATTTAATTCAGGTGTTTAAAACCGACCCATTGCCACAAGTGTACAAAATCAAGCACCCAGCCATGCAGTCTGCATTAACAATTTCAAGTGGTTTTATTAGAAAGTGGAAACATTTAGAAACAGTTGCAACTCAGTTAAGCCCAAAACATACTGCACAATTTTAGCAATCCTATAAGATCCCTGCATGTCATATTATGCAACATGGATCTAATAAACATGGCTACGACTTGTTTGTAGACTATCCTGTGATGACACCTGTTGACTTGTACGCTACAACGCATGTTCCTATAGAATAATAAAATGTCATCAGCATGCGTTAGTAGTAAACAAAAAGAGCATGATAAATCACACTTGTATTTTTCTGTGTGCTGAAAAAAATTGGAAGCGGCAAAAGAGGAAGGCATAAGAGTTTGAGGTAAAAAAGTTATGTGTTTTAGCGCCGTGTCGTGTTGATTTCATGTTGCTTTTTCATTGGTTGGTCAGTAAACGTGAATCGTACCAGCGAACACATTGTGCGATGATCATGCTGTATCATAGGCTATCTCTTGTCGCAAGATCGTGACAATGGCCATTTTTGAACCTCTCTCACTATACGACACAGGACCACCAATTAGGAGACACGATCACAGAAATCGCCATGATTGTTTCACGATGCTAATCTTTTGTCTGGGACAGCCGAAAATTGTGCAGTGTGTTTAGGGCTTAAGAAAGTGGAAGACCATGCAAAGTCACAGATTGGGGTCACCGATTGCTGAGGCACATGGATAATTTTTTGCGTCTGGCCTTATTGGATATGTATTTGAAGGATTGGATATGCGTTTGTTTCCCTTTCAGACACCAAATTTATGGGAGGAGAGTATTAAAATTAACAATGCAATGCAAATTTACTAACGTTTGCACTCATCAAATTACTGGTGTTTGTGCCATTATTTAATGTCCCAAAAAAGCCTGTCTTAAAGCAGGTGGTAATTTGCGCTGCTCTTGGTAGATTGTAAGGGTGTCCTCAACTAAGGATTTTCATAGTCGGATTGGAATATTCGAATCTTGCCAATATTCGACTGATAGTCGAATCATATGTTTGGAGGCCGGTCAAAATACCTTACCGAGAGTCAAGTCACACATTTGACAATAAATATTATTGACTTTAACACACAGGGAAAATGGACGCCTTCCAGATACAAACGGGGGAAATAATGTTTTATTTTTTGATTAAAAGATAGTTAACATTAGACGTCAGCGAAACCATTTCAATAGTGCTCTTATTATAACGTTATGTAGGCTATATGCCATAGTTATTTATGTTCTGCATTTCTGTTTTGAGCTGCATGTGCTGAGGATTGAGCTTATGAGAGCTCCTTTTTTTAAATGAATGGGATTTAACTAATTTCTAACTTCTCTCATACAGAATACGCTTCATTATTTATGTTACGACTTTACAGGCTATCTGCACAAACTGCCCAGAGTGCACAGGTGAACGTGTCTGCATGCTCTGAATGAACTCCTTTTATGGATGCGTTCTACATGCAACAATGTGCAGAAACACGGCTGCGAAACTAAAAAATAACAGCGTTTTATTTTAATATTTTTTTTTTATTATAATGTTATTTCTATGACAGTCTGAGTCATAATCATTAATATTATTGTTGTTTGTCCTGCTCGTGATGCGTGCTGAAGAGATAATTACCGTAGTAGCCTACTACATTGAAGTGCTTTTACTGCAGCGCAACTCAACCAAATAATTATCATATGAGATAAATAATAGTAGGCCTATATACACTATATATAAAGAGGCCAAAATGTTTTGAAATAACTTGTACCCTACCTGATTAAAAAATAAAAATCCTGTCTTTCACATGCCTGTGTCAATTTGAGTATTTTAAAATATTTAAATCCCTGCCGCAATGCTCCTCTGTTGGTCACGGATTATGAAAAGTGAAACTTAAAACTAAATGGGTGGTTGGATTTATTCACGCATGTTAAAATATTTATTTATAGCTTCTTTCTTTCCAGATTCTTATTTACAGCATTATCATAATAGGCTGTATTAACTTATTGGGATAAAACAGGTAATTTTCTAACAGTTTTTAATAGTGGTGGGCCGTTATCGGCGTTAACGTGCTGCGTTAACGCGAGACTCTTATCGGCGATAAAAAAAATATCGCCGTTAATCTATTCTCAAAGTTGGGTTGGGAGCTGGGTCTATACTACGCAAGCTATGATGACTTTCACCCTGATATTTTAGCGCGGATGTATACCTAGCCGAATTGCACTGAAGGGGGCGAGAACGAGTCTTCGAACTAGAGGCTCGCAGTCCGTGATGGACAGATTGTTAACGGCTGGTCTATGTGGTAATACAATCGGCCAGGACATCCAAACGCTCACCTATCATTCATCAACCTCAAATATGGCTTTTCATCTGAAAGATGTATGTAGTAGCAACTTTACATGGCCGCTCAATATGATGTTAACCTAGAGAAATGTGCGCTATTGAAGTGTTTGTGTGGAAGCGCGTTTGCTGCAGGACAGGCTCCGGTGCGCTCACTTGCTCTTAAAATCTCCGTCATTCTTGGTCATACAGATAAAAGTAGCCTAATACATCTTTTGAATCTGTAAAGACTCTACGTTTATTTGTGTGCACTCAGAATAACAACGAAACGTTGCGCTTTTAAGCAAACAGGATGCGCTTTAGGTCTCATGTGAACTTGAGCTAGAAACTCCGTCTTTGAAAAATATATCTATAGAGAGTGAAATGTCTAAAAAATAAAAATAGAAGACGTGTGTGTTAGCATGGATGATTTACATGAAATTTAATCTGTGCAACACTGTGCATAAGATGGCTTTCAGTTCAATATAATAACAAAAACGACATTTTGGGTTTTTATTCAACTAATAAGGTGGGCACGCTGTGATCTGTACTATATTTTTACTGTAATTGACAGTTATCGGCAAAAAAAAAACAAAAAAAAACAACAACACGGGAGTGGGAGGGAATGGGAGTCATTCTTCCGGGAGTGGAACGGGATTTTCCTCCAGTTTTTTCGTGGGATTGGGACGGGAAGAGATTAAAGTTTGTGATGCATTTTGGAATCAGGAGATGAGCCCCTGGTCTAATGCGCCACCTGGCTTGAGAAACCCGTTCTCAAAGACTTACTTTTAGTCATTATTTGGGTAGCACACATATTCTGAATGCCTTCGGCAGAATTCAAATGAGCCATTTTAATCTAGATTAATCTAGATTAATTCCAAAATTAATCTAGATTAATCTAGATTAAAAAAATTAATCTATGCCCACCTCTAGTTTTTAAACAGTTCTTTGTGAAATCAGACATTTGAGCACCCCCATATAACCAAAATGGCATGATCATAACCTACACGCAAATTTTCGAGTCAAATCAGGCTCCTCCTATTGAAGCATCAAATTGTTGATGCTTCAATAGGACTACTTGGGGCCACCCCTAGTATATTGCACTGATTGTTGTGGAGATGATCTGGCTGCATCTGTGTTCTTTAATGCACGCAAATCACACACAGAATTTTCCTCTCCCATCTGCGCTTTTATGGAATTGTGCTCTAACGCTAATTTGCCCTGTTTAGTAAATGGTGAATTGGTAAATGGTCAATGGTGTGTAAAAGTCAGCAATGCTCTGCTGATTCCAGAGCTGTGCAGTGGAAGCTTTGTGTAATGGGTTTCCATGGCCGAGCAGCTGCAGGCAAACCTCACATCACCAAATATAATGCCAAGTGTCAGATGAAGTGGTGTAAAACACACCACCAATGGACTCTAGAGACTCTACACTATCCTTTGGGCAGTCTGATGGGCGAGTCTGGGTTTGGCAGATGCCAGGAAAACATTACCTGCTTGACAGCAGTGTGCCAACTGTAAAGTTTGGTGGAGGAGGGATAATGATAATGTGGGGCTGTTTTTCGGGGGTTGAACTTTACTTCCAATGAAGGGAAACCTTAACGCTTCGGCATACCAACAACTTTGGACAATGCATTGCTACTAATATTGTGGGATCAGTTTGGGGTACGCCCTTTTCTATTCCAGCATAACTGTGTCCCAATGCACAAAGCAAGGCCTACATAGTTTGGTGTGGAAGAATTTGACTGACCCCTACGGAGCTTGACATCAACATAATCGAACATATTTGATGTAAACTAGAACAGTAATTGTGAGCCTGGTTTTCTCATTCAATATCTGTGATTGGCTTCACACACGCTCTACTGGATGAATGGGGCACAAAATCCCCCATAAAATCTCAAAAATTGTGTGTAAAGACTTTCCAGCGGAGTGGATACTGTTATCACTACAAAGGATTGACCAACTCCATATGTATTTCCTGTAGCTCAAATAGTAGAGCATGGTGCTAACAACGACACCCAGGGAAAGCAAGAGCTGATAAAATTTTGTAACTTTAATACAATGGAAGTTGCTTTGGATAAAAGTGTCTGCTAAATGCATGAATGTAAATGTATTTAGAAAGTAGTGGTTGATGAGGGATGGTTGAAGAATTGTATGAGTGCAGTAAACAGCCAATTGAAATACCCTTGCGGTGAGTTTTACAGGGTTAGAATGTACATGCTCCTCTTGAACGTTTGTCACAACTCCACTTAAACAATAAATTCAACTCTTTATTACTCTTCTAGATTTTATAAATTTAAAACACTGTTTGGTGGATTGTAAAATCAAAGAATATACAATTAGCCCAGCTTCTAAACTATTGAATACAAATTAGATTTGTATCGCTAAGGGAAGCCCTCATGTTTACACACCTGTCTGATGGTTGAAGTCTGATTAAGCCATTGAGATAAATCCATCTGTAAAGGTCATTTAGTAACACAATCCATCTCGAGCAGCCACATGTACCCTCATTCAGCTGATAAAACAACCAAACAAACTCCCCTCAGTCTCCTGAAGAATATCAAAGCTGTGTGAAATCTCAGTTACGCTCACATGGATCAGAATTCCACACTGTCATTTATCATTGCAGGATATATTTTGATTTCATAACTCTCATTTGGAATGTACACTCGCAGCATACTTTTGGAAGCTAGTACAGATCTCTCGTCTCAAATTCCAAAGCCTGTTATCATCAGTGCATGTGGATCAGATCTCTAATGAGGGTGGAGTCGATGTACTACTGCCTGACTAGATGAGGAGAATGCATATAGGACACCGCAGCTGCTATCATTCCATATGAATTATATCCTGACTTGCTCTCAGAGTGAGCCGTACATGTCTGAACAGGCAGAAAGAAACATCCATGCCATACTCACGCTTCAAGAGCCCCATAATGAAGAACCATGAGAAGATAATAAATAGTGGAACATTTTGAAATTGAATAAATGAGATAAGAGCTGCTCTGAAGCACCAATCAAATTCAGGAAGATAGAGGAAGACTTTGTTTTCTCTTATTGCAAAGATCTTACAAAACACTATTATTGCATATTAAAAGCATTTTGCTCTAATTTATTTTAACTGTACGGGCATATTAATGAAGGTAAGGACAACATTTTTTTTCAACAATTAATTTCACTTGGCAGACATATTGTTATAGAGATATAAAACATAGAATTAGTTCTGGCAGGTCATGTTAGTCAAGCTCGCATCAGCTGTCTCTCAGCTGATCCACGTCTACCTATTAGGATGCGACATCTATCACAGCACCCATATATAAGGTCATCCAGTATTATCATCAGCTTTTTTGCTAATTACCCTCCATTCCCAGCTACTCCTCTCGTCCAGTCAAGATTTGGCCTTCTGACTCCCTTTTAAATCAGACTCATTTCTAAAATGTTTACATTAAACTATTTAACATTAATTAAATGCAATGTATTTATGTTGATTCTGTTCTGTTTACCCTAAGGGGGTTATTACTGCTCCTTCTACTCTCATCCAAGCTACCCTGCATGGGTGTGCAAGGAGATCTTGCCCAGAACAGAACCATACTCCCAATCCAAACTGTATGCTGATTGTCAGTCATCTTAAATGATAGTGGTCCTGACATATTTCCAGTAATGTAATCTTGAGGTTCAATGTTTGTTGCTATTCCTTTATCAAAAAGGCATTTCTCCCATTCACACACTACTTGGAAGTCTGGAATAATTACAAATTTAATTATTGATGGTTGTTTCCGGATGCTCACCAAGGCTGCATTTATTCAACCTGGTCTCATAAAAATACATACCTCTGTGCACTTACTGTGCGACACCGTTTTATTTACCTTACTGTACGTTTCGCTGCAGTTTCAAAGAGAAATGTCCACTGAGTGGTGCTAAAACACAGGTTAATTACGTGAAACCTGGCACGTTTTTATTACGTAGATATAGGTACATATTGCTGTGTTTTTAATACGTTGCTACAGAAACATATTGCGGCATTTCAGAATTCAAATATCCGGGGTCTGTCCCTAAAAGTTAACGCTCTATCATGTTGGAAATATGCCCTACACCAAACCCAACCCTAAACCTACTCGATAGTGTTAACGAATGCAAAACTGATATAAAAACGTATTTGTTGATGCAACCATGTGAAGACATTTACATTTATCAGACACTTTTATCCAAAGCAACTTACAAAGCAATATTCAGGCTATACATTTTTTTTGTCAGTACATGTGTTCCCTGGGAATCGAACCCACAACCTTTGCGCTGCTAACGCAATGCTCTACCACTGAGCCACAGGAACACATATTATTTCAACTTTCTTATTTGAACTGGAGCTCCCCTCCTCCTTAGTACGTCTCCGTACTCTGTGAGCTACCAAACAAACTTACCATCTATGAAAACCCATATATACGAGGCTGGATATGTGCGATGCTAATGTACAAAAGCATCAGTTTTCAAATCTCCCAGCTTTTTAATATTGTTTTGAAGTAGTAACATGATATTCTTCAAGTAATTGTGCGAAAATTACGCTTTTTAATAATCAAAACTGGGTAAATTTGTGTGAAAAGGAGTATAAGATGTCGGAGTTTTACTGCCTCTAGTGTTTGTTTCTTTTGGAAACCTGCAGAAATATGTAGTTATTCAAATGTGTTTCGTGTCTCGCTAAAAAGTGCACCCAGTAACGTAAATGCCATGAGACCAGGTAGTATTTATTGGATTGAAATTACACCAAGTGCAGAATATTGTGAAATGTTATTACAATTTAAAATAACTGTTTTCTTTATAAATATATTTTAACATTCAGTGCCACATGATCCTTCAGAAATAATTTTAATATGCTGATTTGATGCTGCATTACCAATAATTTTTGTTGCATAATTATTATTATGTAATACATTTATGAAGCTATTATTTCAGCTTTGGGGAATCATTTATTAAAGATTCAATATTGCTTTGATTTAAGTGATATTAATCTTTAACTTATGATTTATACTTTATTAACGACTCGTCCAACGACCATTATCATCAGTATATCTTTAACAATTTCGTTTATCTTGCTTTGTGGCCAACGATAAAAATAAATAAAATTAGTACTTTATATAATTTTGAGCTAGTGTTTGGTTGTTTTGGCGGTCAGCCTGATGGTAAAGGCAGGGACCGCTTCCCGGGCGATCACTGAAGATGCCGAAGTTTCTAGCAAGTTTGCAAGCAGCGAGTAAAAGCCGAAGTCTAAAGCTAACAGCTTTTGTTGTCCATTTTAAACAGCTAGATTTGGGTCCACCCACGGGCGGCTGTCCCAATCCGATTGTTCTTGTGGGGCGGAGCCCCGCCCCGCGCGGCTTCTTTTGCCACGCCTACATCATATGATATTTAATTCATCACATGAAGGAAGATATCCTTACAGACCTCTATACGTGCTGTAATCATACATTATAATGCTAAAGGTTAACTCTCATCCACACCAACTTATTGCTGACGACGACAGATTCCGCTCAAGACCAAACATTCCGCATTTGGCACACACAGTATATCTACTAATTGTATCTACTACACAGGTTAAGGCACAGATTAAAACATCCTAGATTCCAAATAATCACACCAAGCATATGAACAACATCAAGCACATCATTCCTGGGTATGTTTGTTCTAATAGTGATGGAATAAATGAATGTCTTTTTGCATGAAGTCCACACAAGTTTGGGTGTTCCCTGCAAGGAGAAGAGACACGGAAATGTTCTTTCCTTTGACCTGCAGGGGGGGGGGGGGGGGGGGGGGGGGTCTGGTCACGAGAATGTCACATTTTGGGGATCTGGTGAGCGTCCGTCAATGTATATCGCTTGTTGTTGATTAAATCATAAATTTAGGCATTAACCGATCAGGGGATCCCGGGAGTGTCTGTAGGCGCTGTCCTATTCTCACGATAAGAAGTTACTTCTGTGTTAATTTATGGTAAGCCAGTCAGAAAAAACGCTGAAATTCTGTCTCTAAGTGGATCTGGGATCAAAGGTCAGCTCTTAGCTCGGCGCAAGAAGGTGGCGCTATAAATCTCTCTCTTTTACAGAGATTAGCAAAAGGAGTCCTTATCAGGTTCCTTTGATGTGTTTTCCGTGGTAATGTGGACCTGTCCCCTCAAGTCCTACAATTAATACATAAATAGTGGTTCTTATTATTACTACTACCATTTTTTGATGAATAGAAAGTTTAAATAAACAACATTTTGTACAAATATAAATATATATATACACACACACACACACACACACACACACACACACACAGGTGCTGGTCATATAATTTGAATATCATCAAAAAGTTGATTTATTTCACTAATTCCATTCAAAAAGTGAAACTTGTATAATGTATACATTCATTCCACACAGACTGATATATTTCAAGTGTTTATTTCTTTTAATTTTGATGATTATAAGTGACAACTAATGAAAACCCCAAATTCAGTATCTCAGAAAATTAGAATATTGTGAAATGGTTCAATATTGAAGACACCTGGTGCCACACTCTAATCAGCTAATTAACTCAAAACACCTGCAAATGCCTTTAAATGGTCTCTCAGTCTAGTTCTGTAGGCTACACAATCATGGGGAAGACTGCTGACTTGACAGTTGTCCAAAAGACGACCATTGACACCTTGCACAAGGAGGGCAAGACACAAAAGGTCATTTCAAAAGAGGCTGGCTGTTCACAGAGCTCTGTGTCCAAGCACATTAATAGAGAGGCGAAGGGAAGGAAAAGATGTGGTAGAAAAAAGTGTACATGCAATAGGGATAACCGCACCCTGGAGAGGTTTGTGAAACAAAACCCATTCAAAAATGTGGGGGAGATTCACAAAGAGTGGACTGCAGCTGGAGTCAGTGCTTCAAGAACCACTACGCACAGACGTATGAAAGACATTGGATTCAGCTGTCGCATTCCTTGTGTCAAGCCACTCTTGAACAACAGACAGCTTCAGAAGAGTCTCACCTGGGCTAAAGACAAAAAGGACTGGACTGCTGCTGAGTGGTCCAAAGTTATGTTCTCTGATGACAGTAAATTTAGCATTTCCTTTGGAAATCAGGGTCCCAGAGTCTGGAGGAATAGAGGAGAGGCACAGAATCCATGTTGCTTAAGGCCCAGTGTAAAGTTTCCACAGTCAGTGATGGTTTGGGGTGCCATTTCATCTGCTGGTGTTGGTCCACTGTGTTTTCTGAGGCCCAAGGTCAACACAGCCGTATACCAGGAAGTTTTAGAGCACTTCATGCTTCCTGCTGCTGACCAACTTTATGGAGATGCAGATTTCATTTTCCAACAGAACTCGGCACCTGCACACAGTGCCAAAGCTACCAGTACCTGGTTTAAGGACCATGGTATCCCTGTTCTTAATTGGCCAGCAAACTCGCCTGACCTTAACCCCATAGAAAATCTATGGGGTATTGTGAAGAGGAAGATGCGAAATGCCAGACCCAACAATGCAGAAGAGCTGAAGGCCACTATCAGAGCAACCTGGGCTCTCATAACACCTGAGCAGTGCCACAGACTGATCGACTCCATGCCACGCCGCATTGCTGCAGTAATTCAGGCAAAAGGAGCCCCAACTAAGTATTTAGTGCTGTACATGCTCATACTTTTCATGTTCATACTTTTCAGTTGGCCAAGATTTCTAAAAATCCTTTCTTTGTATTGGTCTTAAGAAATATTCAAATTTTCTGAGATACTGAATTTGGGGTTTTCATTAGTTGTCAGTTATAATCATCAAGATAGTACACACCTCACATTTTTGTAAATATTTTATTATATCTTTTCATGTGACAACACTAAATAAATGACACTTTGCTACAATATAAAGTAGTGAGCGTATAGCTTGTATAACAGTGTACATTTGCTGTCCCCTCAAAATAACTCAACACATTCATTAATGTCTAAACCGCTGGCCACAAAAGTGAGTACTAACCCCTAAGTGAAAATATTTTGTCTGGTCACCATTACTTTCCAGCATTGCCTTAACCCTCTTGGGCATGGAGTTCACCAGAGCTTCATATGTTGCCACTGGAGTCCTCTTCCACTCGTCTATGATGACATCACAGAGCTGATGGATGTTAGAGACCTTGCGCTCCTCCAACTTCCGTTTGAGTATATCCCACAGATGCTCAATAGGGTTTAGGTCTGGAGACATGCTTGGCCAGTCCATCAAATTTACATTCAGCTTCTTCAAGGCAGTGGCCGTTATCAGGTTGGAATACTGCCCTGCGGCCAAGTCTCTGAAGGGAGGGGATCATGCTCTGCTTCAGTATGTCACAGTACATGTTGGCATTCATGGTTCCCTCAATGAACTGTAGCTCCCCAGTGCCGGCAGCACTCATGCAGCCTCTGACCATGACACTCCCACCACCATGCTTGACTGTAGGCAAGACAAACTTGTCTTTGTACTCCTCACCTGGTTGCCGCCACACACGCTTGACACCATCTGAACCAAATATGTTTATCTTGGTCTCATCAGACCACAGGACATGGTTCCAGTAATCCTTGTCCTTATTCTGCTTTTCTTCAGCAAATACGTTTAAATACATTTAAATAAGTTTTCAGATAAATACATTTATCTTGGTCTCATCAGACTACATGACATGGTTCCAGTAATCCATGTCCTTATTCTGCATGTCTTCAGCAAACTTTTTGCGGGCTTTTTTTTACATCATCTTTAGAAGAGGCTGCCTTCTGGGAAGACAGCCAAGCAGAACGATTTGATGCAGTGTGTGGCGTATGGTCTGAGAACTGACAGTCCGACATCCCACCCCTTCAACCTCTGCAGCAATGCTGGCAGCACTCATACTTCTATTTTCTAAACACAACCTCCGGATATGATGCTGAGCATGTGCACTCAACCTCTTTGGTTGACCATGGCAAGGCCTGTTTTGAGGTGAACCTGTCCAGTTAAACTGCTGTATGGTCTTGGCCACAGTGCAGCAGCTCAGTTTTAGGCTCTTGGCAAAATTCTTACAGCCTACGACATCTTTATGTAGAGAAACAGTTATTTTTTTTCAGATCCTCAGAGAGTTCTTTGCCATGAGGTGCCTTTGTTGAACTTCCAATGACCAGTGTGAGAGCGATAACATCAAATTTAACACACCTGCTCCCCATTTACACCTTAGAACTTGTTGTTACACTAACGAGTCACATGACACCGGGAAGAGAAAATGGCTAATTGGGCCCATTTTGTACATTTTCACTTAGGGGTGTACTCACTTTTGTGGCCAGCGGTTTAGACATCAATGGGTGTGTGTGTTGAGTTATTTACTTTGTAGCAAAGTGTCATTTCTTCAGTGTTGTCACATAAAAAATATATAATAACATATTTACAAAAATGTGAGGGGTGTACTCTTCTGTGAGATACTGTGTATATATATTTTTTTTTATTATACCCCAAACTGTCAAATGGTATTGTATCAGTTTCCAAAAAAATAAGCTGCACAAACTGTCCAAAATAATAGTAGTAAGAAATATTTCTTGAGCACAAATCAGCATATTGAAATGATTTGTTTAAATATCATGTGATACTGAAGACTGGAGTAATGATGCTGAAAATTATATATATTAAACAAAAATAATAAAAATAATATATGCATATATATTGATATAGTAGTCAACATTTGAAGTGGTTGAAAAAAAATTATCAGATTTGTCCTAAGACCTAAAACAAAATGTGACCATCTCTGTGGAATCCAGGCAAAAGTCTCAAAATCTAATTATGAGATAACAAGCATCAAAATTTGATGTCTACCATTAATTATTCTATAATTTCAATATTTGACATGACCTTGCCCAGTCAATATGAAAGATATAAAAGGTTAAATTTTCACAGATTGTTCTTAACCATATGAAGGATGATTTTTGGTAGACAACAGCAAATCACAAACAAAATTACTTTAGCTGTGTTTTCACAGAGAGGGTCACAAATTGTGTTCCCATCTCTCTCTCTCTCTCTCTCTCTCTATATATATATATATATATATATATATGTATGTATAACAGTCATTTAAAATAGCAAAAATATTTCACAATATTATTGTTGTTACTATATTTTTTCATCAAATAAATGCAGCCTTGTTACCATTAAGAAACTTCTTTCAAAAACCTCAAAAGTTCTTAATTATTCCAAACTTTTTACCACTTGTAGCATTTATGTAAGTGCATGCCATAATGTCATAATGTTCTAGAGAAGCAGCCGAGCTTCCAAAATAATTGAGTTTTTAACTCCACTAATGGATTTTAAGTTCCCATAAAAGTAAAAAAAGGACCAACTATTTTAGGAAAGGCAAACCAGGCTAGAAAGGGGACAGTTGAACTCGGTGTATGCAGAAGCAGTTGCCACCATACATATTGCTGTCATCACACAAATTCTGTGTCCCTGGGGTGGATGGTAGCAGAATTAATTGAAACTAAATGGATTCTGTGGGCACAGTGTGAGTTGCCAGCAGGCAGAGGCACAGATGGCCAATGGAGGTGAAAATGGGCATCATATGGTCACAGCACGAGACCAACAACAATCTATAAAACTGCCACAAAATGTCTGTAGGGGTAAAATAAATACCAAAAAAAAAGGAAGAAGAAATGTGTTCGATTTTGAAACAATATTTGATAGAAAGCATTTTAGAAAGACTATTGCTAAAGATATTTATATCTACATTAAAAAAATCATTAAAATGAAATAAAAAAATATTAATTATAATTTGGGAATTTGCACAATTAAAACACAGCTTGAAGCAAATTAGTATCAGTGAAAATGAATGAATGACCATGTGGAGAATAATGAGAAAACTATCACGTGATTATAAAGTAACATTCCAAATGATCAAGCCAACACAACTGGGACTCCTATGACATTTTAATAGCTTGCTCTTATTATGTTGTGAGAGATTTTCAGCAGGTGGTAACAGGTTAGTATAATCTGAAAACAATTACATTTACATTTAATAATTTTGCAGACACTTTTATCCAAAGCGACTTACAATTGGGGAATACATAAAGTGATTCATCTTAAAGAAGCAAACAGACAGAGGAAGTGCTCATAATACCAAGTCTCGGGTATTGTTGAAATAAGTACAAGCTAGCAAGGGAAGTAGTAAATAAAGAGAAAGATAATATATATATATATATATATTTTTTTTTTAAAGTTTAAGTTGAAGTCAAGTAGTGTGTGTCGAAAGTTTACATTCAATTGTTTACATTCATATGGGACTATAAAGCATTTTGTATTAGTCTCTAATTAGACTGGGCAAGGATAAACAAAGAAAGTTTTAAAAGGAATAGTTCACCCAGAAATTTTAAATCTGTGAATATGTGAATGAACTAGTTGATATTTTCGATATAGTTAGAGTAAATTAAATTGGACTGGAGCTTTTGTGTTTGAAAAATTATGCAAAATCGCTTGTCATTACCTCAAAAAACTTTCACCATTGTCACTGATTTGTAAACAAATGTTGACATTTGCATTACATAATCAGCTCCATATGGCTTATTTGACATAGTAAATTTGCTCATAGTATAGTATAGTAGACATAGTAGTTTACCTGGTACAGCACTAAACCTGTATGAAACATCATAAAAGAGTTGAAAAACACATATAAAAGCATGTTAAAATGTCACTGTTGCTTCAGCAAATATGGTTTTTTTTCCTCATGTTTACCTTTGTTATTATTGGTTTAGGTGAGGGTTTAATGTACTGTAGGTGATACAATCTTTCCAAAAGCAATTGAGAATTTAATTTACGAACTGCCAAGAAATGCACTACAAACCACATAAATGCTTGATTCACAGATTCATCTGCATAAGATACACACTTGTAGTGCCACACTCTTAGACAAAAAGGTGCAAAACAAGGTATTACTATAACTAATTACTATAATTTACTATTTAGACACTAATGTCTACTTTTAAAAACTGATATATATATACATTGAAGGTACTAATATTCCGCATTTAGGGGGGAATAAGCTACAAAGCTATACCTTTTTAAAATTCTTCTGAGAGTATACTCTAATGTAATTTTGCATCAAATGAGTCCATAAACTGGAAACAAATACCAATGCTGTATTTGTGTTATAAGTTATGTGTTTCCCAAAATCAGTATATATGATAAGAACACAAATCGGACTGATCAAGTTATAATTTTCAATTGTAACACTTTATTTTAAAGACCAATTCTCACTATTAAGTAGTTGCTTCTTAGCATGTCTATTACTAGAATAATTGCTGTGCATTAGTACTTATAAAGTACATATTAACACCTTATTTAATTACCAAATTTTGCATTACAATACATTTACATTTAGCCATTTAGCAGACACTTTTATCCAAAACGACTTACAAATGAGGAAAATGGAAGCAAACAATATCAGCAAAAGAGCAATAATACGCAAGTGCTATGACAAGTCTCCGTTAGCTAAATGTAGTACACATAGCAACGTTTTTTAAATTATATAATATATAAAAAGGAAATAGATAGAATAGAAAAGAGCAAGCTAGTGTCTGAGGTCTTTTTTGTTTGTGTTAATTGTATAATAAATACAAAGAAATGGAATAGATATAATAGAAAAATAATAGAGGAGCTAGTGTTTGTCAGAAGATAGACACGGGACACAGATGTAAGTAAAATCAACAGCCGGTATATTGAACTATGGCAGGGAAATTGAGCAATGCTGCAGTTTCAGGTGAGTGAATCAGGAATGGAGAAGTTTCTAGAGAGTCTTATCTGTGAGTAATAAATGCTTTACTTTATACAGGGGGACCAGCGGGAGCAATGGAGCTTGGAGACGGTGGAGATCAGGGATCGGAACACAGGAACAACGAGACTGTAGACAAAAGGCAAGAGGGTCAGGTGAGTCAACATGGAATGCTTGAGACCAGACAGTGACTGTTCGGAAGGAGTGCTTTGATATAGTGCTCTTGATGACTGGTGACAGGTGGTGGTGATCAGTAATCAGGTGAGTTGGATCTGGTGTGTGTAGTGGGTAGTGACTGAGGTGACTGTGACTCCCTGACGGTAGCCCCTCCTCCAGCGGCGGCTCTTGACACCCCACGATGGCGACGGGGCCGGCCACGGCCTCTGGGTGCGGGCCGGTCTGGGTGCCTGTGATGGAAATCGGTGAGAAGAGAGGGATCCAGAACATCATCCCGGGCCACCCAGGATCTTTCCTCCAGCCTGTAACCCTCACAGTCGATCAGATATTCCAAGTGACCGGCCCGTCGATGAGAGTCCAAGAATCCTCGCACTTGGTAGATGAAGGGTTCCTCTTGAACTTAGGGAGGAGATGTTACTGCTGGTTCTTCAGTGCCAGGGACAGAGGGAGAGAAGGGCCTGAGAAGTGGAATGCAGGTTGAATATGATACCGGGCTGGGAGTTGCAGGAGGAAGGTGACTTCATTTATCTGCCTCTCTATGTTGAAGGGACCTATGAAGCGGATGAGTATTGAAGATTTGGAATTCGATCTTGCCAGTCTTAGGTTTTCAACAACTGAAAGCAAGGAAGTCTTGGATGAATGTCCACTTCTGTAACCAGACTGGTTGCTCATGATGAGGTTGTTCTGTTTGACAAAGGCAGGGACCTGGTTAAAGATTTGACATCCCTTAACCCTTCCTATCACCTATCATTATTAATAAAACAGCAAATTAGGAGTTTATTGAGGGAAAACTTAATTAATATTGAACATGCATTCTCAATTTTTACGTGTTACCTTCCAACTCACTGACTGATAAGATTGCAGCCGTTAACAGGCCACTGGAAGTAAAGATACTTGGTGAATAACATCTTAAATATCAGGTTAATATCCTTACTTCACTTTTGTCTATGTGTGCATCTTACGTGCATTAATTAAATATTATGCCACAACAACAGATATGTAGGATTTTTTTTTCCCCCTTTAGTTTTATAGCAACATGAAACCTTCACTGGCTCATTCAGTCAAGTTTCTTTTTCAGATGACCTTTAGAGCAGCAACTGTACAACTGTATTAAAGATTTGGCTAATCAAAAATCCACCACTGAATAATTCTGGCCCAATTTACTGCAGAAAGTCCCAGACGATGTGATGACACCAGCTGGAGTGAAGCACCTCAGATTTATTTCTACAGCCTCTGAAAAGTGACTGGAGAACTAGACAACAGCAAGCTCATCTTAGTGGATTCAAATGGACTGTAATCAAGACAAATGTTGCTTACATGGTCAATTACATCTTGGGCTTCCTGCAAGGAAGAGTCCGTAGGAGAAAATCGATCAGTTATTTATTATGTTCTTTCAGAGTTTTAAAAGCTTCATGAATGCCTTTCTGAAAATGACTTCCCGCCTGATGACTCAAGAGTTTATCAAATGGAAAGCTTCAATCAGTGCACAGCTAGAGACAAAAAGCAAGTCGTTAAAATGAGCTTTGGCTTCAGCGGTACGAATGCCTGCATTTAATATATATGACAAAGGGAAGATGTGGTCCTGTCTTTAAGAGGAAATTAGATTTCACCAGTCATAGTAAATCACCCTGAATTAATTCCATTTAGATTACTGAATCAAAGCAAGCCAAGGTTCTGCTGTATGACCGGACGCTCGTGGGTCACAGGCAAGAGATAAGGATACTTTTAGTAATGCAATGAAGTAAGATGAGCAAACAAATTTTACTATGCTGAACACAGACAGCAGTTATAAAATTAGCAATTTCAAGAAATTCACCACAGGTATTATTGGAGCTAAATCTTCAAAATTTATCAAAACTTTCAAACAAGGCTTTAAGTCAACATTTAATATTTGTCTTGATAAACTGCACTTTCCCCGTTACTAAATTACTAATGAACGTCTTTGAATTTAAATACAATTTTGCTTCCCTACATGGCTCCTTTGGAACAGCAATTAGCTTAAAACATACACACTACTACATAACTGAATATAATTGCAAAAATAATTATTCCAGCCTTTTCAAACAGGTTGCCCAAACACTCCCACCAAACAGATGGTTTGACCCCCAAACTGACACCACTGTTTGAGGCAAAGATCTTGTGTTAAGCTGATTGGGATGTTTTATTGTTTAATTAATGGGCCTCACTCACTAATATTTTTGCACAAGAGTGCACAAATGTTCCATCAGATATCACAGACTGCAAATTGTCAGGTAATTTTCAGTCTATTTATTTATTTATTTTTACACAATGTACTATTGTAGTTATTTTACTGAGCCAAGGTGTTGGTAAATACAAATAGATGAGGGGAAATAAAGAATCAATGTTTTTGCATTGCATTGCTCTAAGAAACTTTGTGTTTGCTCGCAAAATAATATAAGGGTTAGCAATATTCAGTGCTAGCGAATGCATTTATCATCAAGTAAAAACAATACTTTTGCGAGAGAATACAAATGTTTTGCTAGCGAAAGCAACATTTCTCAGTGAACAATACATTTTACCGGTATACTGAATACTTCTCATTCTCACAAAACAATTGTACTCTCTCAAAAAAGTAATGCATTCCTCTAATAAACTTTCTAGGTGGAACTTTAGGATAATACTTCTGTGAGAGAATGCTACATTTCTCAAGTGGAATGCAATCATTTTGCAAGAGTGCAAAATGTTTTGTAAGAGAACACAAAGTATTCAATTTTCTTGAGAAACCATGCATTTCTACCGCAAAACATTTTAGATCTCCTGCAAAAGGGTCTTGGTGTGTAATGAGCAGTCCACTGAAGGCGAGCGTAGTGATGAACCCAAGTGCAGTTTATCTACAAGGTGACCCAACCAAAGACCGACTTGACTTAACACAGACTTGGTATGGTACGAACGGCCTAGACTCACCAACAGCAGGTTACAACATTAATACACAACCAGGAACAAGACAAAGACATGGCTACTTATAGCAAACAGAGTGGGTCACATGACATGAACAAACCAATGAGAACATGACACAATGAACATGACAACCAATCAGAACATGACACATTGAACAGGGGAACCAATAGCATGAAGACATGAGGGAAAGGGAAGCAAGACACAAACGAGTACCATGACTAACTTCAAAATAAAAGACATGAAAAACAAGAACATGAAACAGAACCCAAAACAGACCTTACATGGTGGAACACTCAAAAATATTTTTCCTTCTGTCATATTTTTGCTTTCCCCATCACAATCACCTTAGAGTCTCCATATTATTTACTTCATTACGACATTTATAAGCTGCAAAATATTGTGTTTCTAATGCCACATGCACTTTGCGATTTTTCTGATATGTCACCATCTCCAGCCTGTCAAGACAAGGCATGGCTTTCCCTTGAGAAAAGCTCATCAAAGTTTAATGTTAGATATCACTATTTTTCTGTCTGATTGTTCTAGTGACAGCGAACCCTATTAACTTCTCTCATTTTTCATGAAAGCTAGTTGTATCACCTAAATCCTCCATCAAGAAGTCATTTAAAGAAATTATCCTCTTTCTGCCATTATATGCTCCTGACACGGGCCATACATTAAACATGTCAAACGACTGACTAGAGTCTCTCTGGGTGTGCAGATGATCTGCTCATCTGGAAACAACCCATATCCACTTCAAAGTGCAATTAGAGATTATTAGCCAGCTGGTTTGGAGGAAAGGTGGGATGAGAAAAAGACTGACCGGCACAGCAGTTCAATCGGTTTTGTTCACATTTAACCACATTTTGGGAAGAGATTCATAATTCATATCTCAAATAAATCAAAGCAAGCAATGCAGCGCCGGTCCACATGGAAGCAAAACCCAACATATTCCTGTTTGCTGTATCAAATAATCCATGGATATGTGTATATAAATATATATATATATATATATATATATATAAAACATCCCAATAAAGGCAGCTGCAGGGGTGGCAGGGAGACGTCCCTAATATGTCACTTATTGTTTTATGTCACATGTTTATTTATAATATAAATTATATAAATATAAATATAGACGTAAATATTTTCAAAATATATACTGTATATATGTGTTTTTTATATATGCATAATAAATATACACAGAACACACACATATATTATGCAAACAAAAACTTTTATTTTGGATGTGATTGATCGCTTGACAGCCCTAATATGCATATGTATATTTATATATATTTATATGTATGTGTGTGTGTGTATATATATATATATATATATATACACATACAGTGCTCAGCGTAAATGAGTACACCCCCTTTGAAAAGTAAAATTTTAAACAATATCTCAATGAACACAAAAACCATTTCCAAAATGTTGACAAGACTGAGTTTAATATAACATCTGTTTAACTTATAACATGAAACTTATAACATGAAAGTAAGGTTAATAATATAACTTTTTCAGTTTTACTCAAATTAGGGTGATGCAAAAATGAGTACACCCAACAACAAAAACTACTAAATCTAGTACTTTGTATGGCCTCCATGAGTTTTAATGACAGCACCAAGGCTTCTAGGCATGGAATGAACAAGTTGGCGACATTTTGCCAGATCTATCTTTTGCCATTCTTCAAGAATGACCTCTTTTAGAGATTGGATGCTGGATGGAGAGTGATGCTCAACTTGTCTCTTCAGAATAGGTGTTCGATTGGGTTCATATCAGGAGACATACTTGGCCACTGAATCACTTTCACCCTGTTCTTCCTCAGAAATCCAACAGTGGCCTTAGATGTGTGTTTAAGATCATTGTCATGTTGGAAAAGTGCACGACGACCAAGGGCACGGAGTGATGGTAGCATCTTCTCTTTCAGTATAGAGCAGTGCATTTGGGAATTCATGATGCCATCAATGAAATGCAGCTCCACGACACCAGCAGCACTCATGCAGCCCCACATAAGGACACTGCCACCACCATGTTTCACTGTAGGCACCATGCATTTTTCTTTGTATTCCTCACCTTTGCGACGCCATACAGTTTTGAAGCCATCAGTTCCAAAAACATTTATCTTGGTCTCATCACTCCAGAGTCTAGAGTCCCAGTAGTCTTCATCTTTGTCAGCATGGACCCTGGCAAACTCTAGGCGGGGTTTTTTGTGCCTGGGCTTTAGGAGAGGCTTCTTTCGTGGACGGCACCCATGCATGCCATTCCTCTGCAGTGTACGCCGTATTGTGTCATGGGAAATAGTCACCCCAGTTTGATGTTTGTACCACTTTTTCTACAGTATTCTGACTGATAAGTAAAGCTTTGCTGATCTGCTTGTAGCCTTCACCTTTCTTGTGTAAAGAAATAATTTTCTTTCTCAGGTCTTGTGACATTTTATAGTCAACTGTCTGCTGAACACCTGTGTAATGCATAATTAGACTCACCTGTGGTTGAATTATTGTTAAATTAGAAATTTGTAGTCTAAAATGTAGCTTTGCTCCAGAGACTTTCAGTGGCGTGTACTCATTTTTGCATCACCATAATTTGAGTAAAACTGAAAAGTTTGAGTTATATTAAAGTTATATTATTAACCTTACTTTCATGTTATAAGTTAAACAGATGTTATATAAAACTTAGTCTTGTCAACATTTTGGAAAATGTTTTTGTGTTCATTGAGATATTGTTTAAAATTGTACTTTTCAAAGGGGGTGTATACATATATACATACATACATACATACATATATATATATATATATATATATATATATATATATATATATATACCTTTGAGACTTTAGCCTGGATTTCACAGAGAGGGTCACATATACATACATACATATATATATATACAGTACATATATACATACATACACACATATATATATATATATATATATATATATATATATATATATATATATATATATATGTGTGTGTATATATATGTGACCCTCTCTGTGAAATCCAGGCTAAAGTCTCAAAATCTAATTATGAGTAAACAAGCATCAAAGTTTGATTTCTACTAATAATTTCACTATAATTTCAAAATTTGCCATGACCTGACTCGGTCAATATTAAAGATATACAGGTTACATTTTCACCAAATGTTCTTTACTATATGAAGGAAGATTTTTTGTAGAAAAAAGCAGATCACAGAAAAATGACTTTAGCTGGGTTTTCACAGAGAGGGTCATATATATACATATACACACATATATATATATATATATACATATACACACACATATATATATATACATATACACACACATATATATATATACATATACACACACATATATATATATATATATATATATATATATATATATATATACATACGTCTCTGCAATTTATTTAATTTATTATTTTACTGTAAGCAATTTATGACATCAGACATTTCCATGTAAAGGTTAAATGTGGTGCCTCCAATAAGACAATAAATTGTCTTCTGAAGCCAATTAAAATCTCCAAAATATTGTGTTATATGCAACATAACATTGAGCTGTTTATCGCTCCAGGAAATTCCACAAAGCGAGATAAATCCATCATTAACTTCCACTTTCGACAGATTCAGGATGCTCTCACATCTCCAACAAGTGATAGCTACCAGCAAAATGTTTAATTTGACTAGTTACATCTTTTTGTATTATTGTTGCTGCACAGTTGTGTTGTTAGACAGTTTAATACTGCCTGAAGCGGCAGATTAGAAAAAAAATCAGTTTTTATTCATAATTCATATAACATATTTTATGAAAAGCATGAAAAACCAAACATGTGTTAGTACGTAAGTCTACTATCATCAGTCACTTTTTTTTTAAATGACATTGGACAAGATGGTGAAGTATAAATTACTCTCTCACTTGAGACTAAACGTCTGGTTGCCACCAAACATCTATAGACATTTCAACAAATCCATCAAAGAGTTGAGGCTTTGAAGTTTCACATTAAATTATTCCATATGCATAATAACAAGTATTTTATACAGTACCAGATTTAGGTTATTCTGCTTGTATCAATAGCAGAACACAGAAAAAATAAATAAAAAAATAAACATTTAACATTCATGGAATCTTTATTGGTAATTTAGATTTGTAAACTGTTCTTCATTCTAAGACAAAAATAAAAATGAAGAACTGTTGACGGAAAGATTCTTTGAGGAACCAAAAATAGTTATTCTCATTCAAAATACTTTTGCTTAATGTTACACTGTCAGATATGCAAAATAAATCTGTCCTATATCTTGTTCTGGCTACTGTGTATAGACCGCCAGGGCCATATACAGATTTTCTAAAATAATTAGCAGATTTCCTCTCAGATCTATTGGTTAATGTTGATAAAGCACTAATTGTTGGATATTTTTACATTCACGTTGATAATACAAATGATGAGTTAGGACTTCCGTTTACTGACCTAATAAACTCTTTTGGAGTCAAGCAAAATATCACCGGGCCCACACATCACTTTAATCATACGCTAGATTTAATTACCAGGCCACCCTGAAAGACCGACCAGTGAGATAGGATTCAAACCAGCGAAGTGGAATCCCAGTGATATCCAGTGATGAGAGGGTGGACAGGAGGATCTGATGATTGACAGTGTCAAAAGCGGCAGACAGATCCAGCAGAATGAGGACTGATGATTTGGGATTGGCTTTTGCAATTCGCAGGGCTTCAGTGACCGAGAGTAGCACAGTCTCAGTTGAATGGCCACTCCTGAAACCTGACTGTTTAGTGTCCAGTTTGTTGTTCTGTGAAAGAAACAATGAGACCTGGTTAAAGACAACTCATTCGAGTGTTTTGGCAATGAATGGAAGGAGAGAGACAGGTCTGTAGTTTTCTAAAAGAGAAGTGTTTAATGTAGGTTTTTTGAGCAATGGGGTAACCCGAGCCTGCTTGAATGTAGTGGGGAAGATGCCTGTGAGGAGAGATGTGTTGATAATGTGTGTTAGTGCTGGTAGGAGTGCGGGATAGATTGCTTGGAGAAGGTGTGAGGGGATAGGGTCTAGAGGACATGTTGTAGGATGGCTGGGGAGGAGAAGTTTGGATACTTCCGCTTCAGTGAGGGGACAGAAGGAGAAGATGGGAGTTTGAGCAGTGGATCTAGTTGGTTGGGGGTCCTGTGTGAGTGGAGGTGAAAACTGACTACTGATTGTTTTAGTTTTGTTTGTAAAAAAAAAAAAAGTAGCAAAGTCATCAGCTGTTATAGACGTGGTGGGAGGTGGTGAAGGGGGACAGAGGAGATAATTAAATGTTCTGAAGAGATTACGCATATATGGAGCATTGTTGATCTTGTTATGGAAATGTGACGATTTGGCAGTGTGGACTTCAGCGGAGAAAGATGAAAGAAACGATTGATACATACTCAGGTCTGACGGCTAGTTTGATTTTTGCCATTTTCTCTCTGCCGCTCGGAGTCTGGTCCGATGTTCACGAAGAACATCAGATAACCAGGGGTTAGAAGGGACAGTCCGTGCTGGCCTGGAGGAGAGAGGACAAATGTCATCTAGACAAGTGGTTAAAGTAGAGCATAAAGTATCAGTAGCAGCATTCACATCCAGAGATGAGAAATGGGTAGGTGAGGGAAGAGAGGAGGATACTACAGAGGAAATATGTGAGGGAGAAAGGGAGTGTAGGTTTCGTCTAAAAGTAACCGGTAAGGGGGTTGGTGGCACCCTGGTAGCAAAGTGTAATGTGAATTTAATGAAGAAATGGTCAGAGATATGTAGTGTTTGTACCAGAATGTTATCTGCAGTACAATCACGTGTGTAAATTAAATCAAGTTGGTTGCCTGATTTGTGAGTGCTAGTAGTGGTAAGGCGTTTGAGATCAAATGAAGCTAGGAGCGAATGAAAGTCTGTAGCATAAGGCTTTTCTAGATGAATGTTGAAATCGCCAAAAACTAAGAGTGGAGTTCCATCCTCCATGAAAGAGGACAGCAACCCATCCAGCTCCTCTAGGAAGGGGGCTAGAATTTGGACAGGGGGACTGTAGATTACCACAATCTGGAGTTTTATAGGAGCCATTACAGTAATCGTATGAGATTCAAATGAGTTGTAATTGCATAGGAGCGAGTGGGTTGAGTATTTCCAATTATTTGAAATGAGCAGACCAGTGCCCCCACCCCGGCCAACCTGACGTGGGGTGTGAGAGAAAGAGAAATTGTTAGAGAGGGCAGCTGGAGTTGCTGAGTCTTCTGGACAAATCCAGGTCTCAGTCAAGCCCAAGATGCTGAGAGTGGATTGTAAAGAAAAAGCGGAAATGAAGTCTGCTTTGTTGACAGCTGACTGACAATTCCAGAGAGCCATAGAGAAAGAAAGAGGTGTAGTAGAAGATGTAGAGATGGGGTGCAGGTTAGCAGGATTACGTTGCTGTCTGCGTGTGATGTTAGAGCGTGGTCGAGAGACAACCGGAATGGTTTTGAAACACATGATAGAGGTGGAAGGATAGAGGATAGCAAAGGAGAGTGTGTGAGGGAAGGGGGAAAAAAATATACCTAAATGCGTTGCCGGTGTCTTTGCTCAGGCAAAGTCGCGCAGGAAAAAGTCGCGCAGGAAAAAGTCGCTTGTCTTTACACTCGTCTGTCTTCACACGAGGATGCTGAACGCTTCCGCAGACGCTTCTGCGTCAGCCTCGGACATCAAATAAATACACAGTCTAATTAAGAGAATAGAGTGAAAACAGCTGTGAACGGCTTCTGATTAGCCCAGCCAATAAGCCTAACAGAGGGCTAATAGCTCGAGACGAAACTAACACCTTGCCCAATGAGCAATGAATTTAATTACCAGTAAGTGCAATCAAAACTATAAACCGACGCAAATGCAGACTACAAATAGGTAGGAAACGAAATATTCCTTCCTAGCAGCAAGTAAATAATTTAAACAACAGATCTATGAACAAGTATTAAAGACACTCACAAGCTGACGTCCGTTTCTTCTGGTACTTCAGCTTCATTCATCGCACCCGAAGAAAAACTGCAGTGCTTTACAATTATAGGACAGGGTGAAAATAAACGTATCACTGCATCTAAACCAACAACAGGTTTATTAGATCCTGTACCCACTAAATTACTGAAATAGTTGTTACCTGCAGCAGAATAACCGCTTCTCTATAGTATTAACTCATCGTTATCTTTAGGTTACGTCCCAAAACCATTCAAGCTGACGGTTATTAAGCCTCCTATTAAGAAACCACAACTAGATCCTAGTGAACTGGCAAATTACAGACCCATTTCAAATCTTCCGTTTATGTCAAAACATTTTTTGTTAAAGTTGTGTCTGCTCAGTTGTGCTCCTTATTGCAAAAAAATATATATCTATGAAGAATTTCAGTCAGGTTTCAGGCCCAACCATAGAACAGAAACGGCACTTGTTAAAATGAAAAAAAATTACTTGCTTGCGTCAGACCAAGGCTGCATCTCATTGCTAGATTTATTTGATCTTAGTGCTTCGTTTGACACTATAGATCATGACATACTCATAGATCGATTACAAAACTATACGGCTATTCAAGGGCAGCCTTTAAGATGCTTTAGATCCTACCTTTTCAATCACTACTACTTTGTTTATTTAAATGGGGAGTCATATCAATTATCACCAGTAAAGTATGGAGTACCACAAGGATCTGTCCTAGGTCCTCTGCTATTTTCAATATATACGGTAGTTGGGTATAGTATAGTAGGGTATCATCAGCATAACAATGGAAACTAATCCCATATTTTCTAATAATATTATCCTTGGTAATATTATTAGAAAATACAGGATTAGTTTCCATTGTTATGCTGATGATACCCAACTATATATCTCAACAAAACCAGATGAAACTTCTAAATTATCTAAGCTAACAGAGTGTGTAAAAAATTAAAAAAATTGGATGACCAATAATTTTCTCCTATTAAATTGAGAGAAGACAGAGATATTACTTATTGGACCAAAAAAAAAAAAAAAAAATGTACACTGAATCTCTTGGATTGTAATTTGCAACATGTATCGCTACTTCCTCTACAGTCAAAAATCTGGGTGTTATATTAGACAGAAACTTGTCTTTTGAAAATCATATTTACCATGTTTCAAAAACAGCATTCTTCCATCTTAGAAACATTGCCAAGCTGCGGAACATGTTAACTGTTTCTACTGCAGAAAGGCTAGTTCATGCATTCGTGACCTCTATAGTATAGACTGGAATACTGTAATGCACTACTAGGTGGTTGTCCTGCATCTTCAATAAACAAGCCACAGTTAGTACACAATGTTGCGGCTAGAGTACCAGGTCAAGAAAATATGATCATATTACCCCAATTTTACAGTCTTTGCACTGGCTACCTATTAAGTTCCGTATCTGTCACAACATATTATTACTTACCTATAAGGCCCTAAATGGTTTAGCTCCTGCGTATCTAACTATTCTATCATGCTACAATCCAACCCGCTCCCTAAGGTCACTAAACTCTGGACTCTTGGTAGTATCTAGGATAGCAAAGTCCACTAAAGGAGGTAGAGCATTTTCATATTTGGCTCCCAAACTCTGGAATAGCCTTCCTGATAACATCCATGATTCAGACACACTCTCTGTTTAAATCTAGATTAAAGACACTTTATACTTTATCTCTTTATCCAAGCATTCATATAATGCAACTCATAATCTTTTACTGCAGTTATATCTGATCAAACTCACATTATTATGCTTTAGCTTGGGTTGAACATATGAGTTTTGCTTGGATGGAACAACAGCTACTCTAATTATGTATCTATTTGTTTCTCTGTTTCTGCCACGGGATTAACATTGACCGTGTTAACTAGGAATTGCACAAGCTTCAGTCTGGATCCAACCCTTAAATGATCTGAGATGACCAAACACCTGAGAAGAGATGATGCCAACCCCTCAGAGGAATACAACCCTCAGACAATATATTAATATTAATATTGTTAAATATATTAAGTTTCCACAATATATATATTGTAGAAACTTAATTTCCTGAAAGATGCAGGAACACTGTCATGAGGCAACACACCTTCAGCAAACTGTGGAACAGTGTTACACAGCAAACAAAGAAATTAGCTTGCCTGCAGATAAAGCTCTTTGCACAGGAAATGAGGGAAGAAAAGTGCAGAGAAAAGAAATGCTATTGCAGGCCCAATGGGATTTCCAGATCATTGTAATTAGCTGCTGTTATAAGAACATCCTCTCTTTGAACTTTACCAGGAGAAACTAAACAAAAACAATCCTTAAAGTATTTATATTCTACGGCTCATGACAAACAACCATCTAACTGCATGCTGTCTGAAATAGAAACTGTTTAGAGATGGAACAATCTATTATTTAGTGATGTACTGTACATAATCAAAGTAAATGCACTATTTGTAATCCTAAATCACTAGTGCGGAGATTGTAATTTGAATTTGTACACCTTTTTTTTGTATATACTGTATATTAGACCTTTTTGCAGCTGCATGGTGAACATTAAACATCTTGGTGTCCCATTGACATTCAAAGAGTGTTATTTTATCCGTGACACGAGAGACAGATCAGAGAGGAAAGACACTGAGAAAAAAAAATCTGAACGATTTAGCTGCCTCTTGGGAAAATATTAATTTAATCACAACCTGTCAAAGCTAAGTAAATTTTGTGCACAGCCCTGTTTTTGCCCAACAACCAAACAAAAAGGAAAGTTTTCTGAATGACTGCTACTGTAAAAAAGTAACACAATTTGGACATTTTCAACAGCATGACAGAGTATAATCTCAAACTTCTGCTTTTTCTCAATAATCTCTATTTTTACTGCTATACAATCACCACCACACAACCCTGATATTATTCTTGGAAATTATACATTTGATTGCAACTCTAAATCTTTATATAGACCAAATTTGCAGGTCTCTTTCTTAAGCTTATTACAGATTGTGGTGCAGTCTTTATATTATTTTTTATTTATAATATTTGAAAATATATTTAGTTTCAGTATTTGTATGTCTATTCCTAGAATAATTACATAATTACACAAATTACCCACATCACAAATTTCCAAAATGGACATTTCGGATGGACCATGCCCAGGAAGAGGCTATGCCTCTGGTGGAATGGGCTCTGACTCCGATGGGGCACTGCAAACCCAAGGAGGAGTATGTTAGGGTAATAGCATCCACTAACCACCTAGAAAATCCTTGCTTCGTAACAGGGCTACCTTTGGCACGGTTACCGAAGCCGACAAAAAGCTGTTCTGATTTCCTTTATGAGGCAGAATGCTCAATGTATACCCTTAGGGCAGGGGTCGGCAACCCACGGCTCGCGAGCCGCATGCGGCTCTTTCATCCCTCTGCGGTGGCTCCCTGTAGCATGGGTGTACAACACGCGGGGGAGGTGTCCCCCCGACTTTTAACTCTTACCCTGCACTTTTTCTAAGTCAACTGTGTTAAAGTAGGAGTTTTCAATGTGAATAAATCAAAATTTTAATTAAAAGAGAAAAAATATTCACGTTGTTTTGGATAAATTTTATTCGTATCCAAAACGATGTGAACATCACGGAGCATTAAACACTCTCACCAACAGAAAGTCCAAAACGGATTCATATGAGAAGTAATAGTAACGCTTGACTGTGATCCCGCTATCGCTGTAGCTAAGCTGAATAACAAGCATAAAACTTAACTGATGAAACGTGAAGACGGTATGGTTTTTGTGTTTTTCAAGTCTTCTCCAGGTAATAAATATGAATGATACAGTGGTAATTGACAGCATTAATTACAGTACAGAAGCTATACAATATGTGACCCTGGACCACAAAACCAGTTCATAAGAGTCAATTTTTCGAAATTAAGATTTATACTTCATCTGAAAGCTGAATAAACAAGCTTTCCATTGATCTATGGTTTGTTATGACAGGACAATATTTTGGCTGAGATACAACTATTAAAAAATCTGAGGGTGCAAAAAATCTAAATCGCTTTTAAAGTTGCCCAACTAAAGTTCTTGGCAATGCATATTACTAATCAAAAATGAAGTTTTGATATATTTACGGTTCAAAATATGATCTTTACTTAATATCCTAATGATTTTTGGCATAAAAGATAAATCGATCATTTTGACCCATATAAAGTATTGTTGGCTATTGCTATAAATATACCCCAGTGACTTCAGACTGCTTTTGTGCTCCAGGGTCACATATATTTTCTGCCTTATTCTGTGAAAAAAAATTATAAAAATAAAAGTGTTTGTAGTATATATATATATATATATATATATATATATACAGTATATACTGATTGTACAATCATAACCATATGATGTTATTATTGTCCAGCAGTATATTTTATTTCTTAGCCAATAAAAAGAAGAGATAATTGTTTTGTCAATTATACATACATAAATATTATAATACTTATTATTATTATTATTACTACATTTGACATTTCTGTACCCCTCACTTCTGAAATGATTGCCATTCCTCTGCCCTGTAACATAACTGAATATGAAACTTTAGTTATATGCCGTATTATCTATATTTGGGCATCTAATATTTTGTGGCTCCTCATGAATTTTATTCGGTAGGAAAGGGGCCTAAATGGCTCTTTTGATGTTGAAGGTTGCAGACCCCTGCCTTAGGGCCCTGACGGGGCAGAGCAGGGACAGTTCCTGACTACCCGTCAAGGGTGAAAGTACGGAAAGTGCTATGACCTGAGCTCTGAACGGGGTGGAGAGCACCTTAGATACATAACCCAGCTTTGGTTTCAGGACGACCTTGGAGTCGTTAGGCCTGAATTCCAGGCAAGCCAGGTTGATGGATAGGGCCAGCAGGTCTCCTAATCGCTTGACCGACGCTAGTGCAAACAGAAGGGCTTTTTTAACGAGAGTGCTCTAAGGCTCGTGGATTGCAATGGTTCAAACGGGAGCCCTTCCAGGGCCCTTAGTACGGTAGGTAAGTCCCAAGGTGGAACTGAAGGAGGATGCGGGGGATTCATTTTCCTGGCGCCTCGTAAAAATTGAATCACAGCTCTATTTCTAACCCCCGATTGGCCAGCAATAGGGGCATGGAAAGCCGCTATTGCTGCCGCGTAAACTTTGATGGTGGATGATGAACGCTGTTTATCCAGCATCTCCTGCAGAAATGAGAGAACCACTGACACATCGGAGGTGACCGGATCTAAGCAGTTGCGGTCCTGATACCAAGTCGTGAAAACAAACCATTTCAGAGCGTAGAGGCCTCGAGTAGACGGGGCTCTAGCTTCTGTCATCATGTTTAGGACACGCTCTGGGAGGCCGAAAGGCTCCCGTTGAGCAGCCATACATGCAGGGCCCATAACTCAGGCCATGGATGCCATAGTGTACCGTTCACTTGAGAGAGGAGGTCCCATCTCAAGGGGATTGGCCATGGGGCAGCTTCGAGCAGCTGGAATAACTCCGACACCCACGGCTGGTCCCTCCAGAGGGGGGCTATTATAATAAGTTTGTGCTGTTGCTCCCTGACTCGCCTGAGTACCTGTGGTAGCATAGCGATTGGAGGGAAAGCATAGAGTGGAAGACTGGGCCACTCGTGGGCCAGGGCATCCATGCTCTTTGTGAAAAAAGATTGGGCAGTGAGAGTTGTCTTCGGAGGTGAAAAGGTCTACTCGAGTTCTGCCAAAGACTACCCACATTTTCTGAATCACAAGCGGGTGGAGCGTCCATTCCCCTGAGGAGACGTTGTTCCTTGACAACATGTCTGCTCTATAGTTCATTTTGCCCGGCACATGCGTTGCCTTCAGTGAGCGCAGATTGGTCTGAGCCTACACAAGAAGATCGTTCGCCAGCGTGCAGAGTCGCTTTGAGATGAGGCCGACCTGGTGATTTATGTATGACACCACGGACCCGCTGTCTGAACGTGCTAGCACATGGTGTGCCTGTATGTCCGTCAGGAAGAATTGACAGGCCTGATACACTGCTAGCATTTCTAGGCAGTTGATGTGCAGGCCCGACTCCTTCTCGGACCAAAGACCGAAGGTCGGTTTACCTTCGCACAGCGCTCCTCAACCCTTGTTGGAAGTGTCTGTCATGACAACCTTCCTTCTGTGCACCGTGTTTAAGATCACGCCTTGCTTTAAACAGAGAAGGTTTCTCCAACGGGCCAGGGCAGATACACAAGCCAGAGTCACCGTTACGCGGTGGCGTCCATGACGCCAAGCCGCGGATGGAACCCTCTGATTCAGCCAGAAATGAGAAGGTCGCATGTGAAGCATACCCAACCGAAGTATCGGCAAAGCCGCTGCCATAAGGCCCAGCATTCTCTTGAATCATTGAATGGTTGGGCGGTCCTTTCCTCGAAGGAAGCTGCGTGGCACTGAATTTTCTTGTCTCGCTCCACTGAGACAGCTGCTGTCATCTGCACTGAGTCGATAACTGCGCCCAGGAACGAAACTCGCTGCTGGGTGACAGTATGCTCTTGGCAAAGTTGACCCTGAGCCCCAGGCAACGTAAGTGGCTGAGGAGGAGGGTCTTGTGCAATGTTAATACCGCCTGCGACTGGGCCAGAATGAGCCAGACGTCAAGGTAATCGAGTATGCGAATCTCCATCTGTCGCAGATGGGAGAGAGCCGCATCCATACATGGCTTAAAAGTGCGGGGAGCCAGGGACAGCCCAAATGGGAGGACCTTGTATTGATTTGCCACCCCTTCGAATGCAAATCTCAAGAATCGTCTGTGATGGGGGGCTACCTGCATGTGAAAGTATGCGTCTTTCAGATCCAGCTACATGAACCAGTTTTCTGGGCATATTTGCAAGAGGATCTGTTTCAAAGTGATCATCCTGAACAACCTTTTCATCAGGGTGTAATTCAGGAGTATGAGATCTAGAATAGGTTGCAGGCCTCCATCTTTTTTTAGGGACGAGGAAGTAGCGGCTGTAGAAGCCTGACACGCTCCGGGGCTGGAGGAATGATTTATATGACTCCTTTTTCCAGCAGATTTGTCACCTATGCGCGGAGGACTTGAGCATCCTCACTGCGCACTGTGGTGGCGAGCACACCGCAGAAGTACGGTGGTCTTCGAGTGAATTGGAGAGAATAACCTTGTCTTACCGTAGCCATTACCCACTCTGACACACCGGGGATGGCCTGCCAGGCCTCGACCCGCGTGGCAAGAGGTTGAAACGGCTTTAAAGACTGGCTGCATAAGGGCAGGACGCTTATGGTAGGCAGAAAAAATACTTTTGCTCTGTTTTAGAAAATGTATTTGTTTTATTTTGTCCGCTATGACAGCGGTCAGATACCCGGGCGCTGAAGTGGGCCCATGGGGAACCAAACACCCACGTTCCTCTGCACGTAGCGCTAAGCAGGGTTGAAAGAGGCACATTAGAGTCTGCATGCGGGGCGGTCCGGCGGTAACGAGACTTGAGCACCTCCTCTTTCTGCCTGGCTGATCAGGAGGACTTCTGAAGCGCCGGATCCAAGGAAATCTTAGGCCGGGGTCCTTGGCGCTTCGGGAAGGGTTAACGCCGTGCCGAGCGTGAGTGCCCTCTATCTTGCCGACCCTCAGGAGGTCAGGGCTCAGGGGTGGCTGGCGTTGGCTTAGCTGTCTGCTGAGTCGGTGCAGGCCTAGGGTGACTGGAAGAAGCAGAAGAGCTAGTGCGCTTAGGGAGGAAGTGTCGCATCGCTTGAGACAACTTCTGAGCCTACATGAACATTCCGCAAAGCCTTCCACAGATGGTCCAAATAGGCTGCCTGACAAAACAGGAGCATCGAGGAAGGAAACTTTGTCTGCCTCTTTCATCTCCAATATCGCGAGCCAGAGGTGCTGGCGATCAGGCTGGATATCGAACGCCCGATGGCTTGGTCGGCTGTTGCGCTTCTCAGGTCCCTGAGTGAAGCTGCATCCAGACCGGCTTCCTCACTGGCAAGTATCTTGGCCTGGAAAGCCTGGAGCTCAGCCATAGAGCGCAGCACCAAAGCCGCTTGTGCAACCGTCGAGTAGGTGCGTCCAGCGAGTGCAGATGTGGCTCTGCACGGCTTGGACGGATGGCTCGCACTCGCCTTCCTTCTGATAGCCATGGGAGGGCAGAGATGTGTGGCCACAGACTCATCCAGACGAGGCAGGTGCTCGTATCCTTTCTCTTCAGCACCGTCAACAGATGTGAGAGCAGCGGAAGCAGCAGGACGGATGCGAGACAAGTAGGGGGCGCGCCACGATTTTGTGAGCTTATCGTGGACTTCGGGGAAGAAAGAGGACAAGCATTGGCGGACGGCCTGATGCCACCCCGAGAGAAACCACTCGTCCAGCCTGCTACGAGATGGCTCCTCAGGTGGAGACCATTTGAGCCCGAGTTCTTTGACAGCCTTCGTCATGACACGGACGAGCTCTTCATCCGCTCTGAGTCTGGCGTTGCGTGAAGCAGACGACGGCAAGAGGGCGGGGTCAGTCACAGAGCCCGATAACTCTTCCGCATCTGAAGCCGCCAGAGAAAGGCTGTCATTCAATTCGTTGTCACTCGCACCGAACGAGATCATGTTGCTCGCAGTCGCAGAGGGACGCTGATGATGTGGGTAAAGGGGACTGGCGAATGCCCTCTCTGTGGTGATGGCGAGGCACGCAGGCATTGAGCCGACGTGAGCTCGCTTTTCACCGGCTGCTCGAATCCTCTGCCCCGCTGTTTTTTCCTCACAGGTCCCCGGGAGGAAGAAAACGGGAAGGCGCGAGGGGCGGAGTAACTCTCTGAAAAGAAAGCTATCCGCGAGATCAGAGAGGCAAGACTGAAACTCTCGCAATGAGAGCAGTCAGTCCCGCTGAGCGCAGCGTCAGTGTGGGATTTCCCTAAATATGACATGCACTCAGCCTGAGTGTCATCAGCGTGCACAGGAGACCTGCTTGTATTACAATGATAACGCAGCATTTGTAACAATGCCATTAAATTTGCTCTTTTTCTGAAACTCTTTAGATCGACGCCGGATGGCTGCAGGGGATCTGAATCTGCGAGCTGGTTCCTGCGAGAGGTCTATTTCGGCTGCTGAGGTGTTTCAACGGTGGATCCCAGCATCAGCGAAAATTCAGCGAGGAAGGGTCTTCGTCGCTAAAGAGAAGAAATCTGAATTGCGGCGGCTGCATAGCCATAGGCTCATGTGCCGCCACCGAGCCATTGGTTATTTTTTTAGTACTGCACGAACCAATGGACGTGCAGTTACACTGCATGATTAAAAACGGCTTCAGTGGAAGAGGAACAAATAGTTTTTCCCATACAAGTGTCTTTGACGCAGTATGAGTGAAATATCGAAAGGAAACTCTTATTACTTGTACGGTTTTAAATAATTACTTTCCTTGCAGTGTTTTTTGGTATTACGCAATCATTAAAGCTACTACATGATTCAAGTGACACGACTTTAACGTGAAATACACCAGTGAAAGGATTTAGACCAGTCACCCAGTCAGGCCATGTTCAATTTAATCAGCTCTCTTTAGATGCACTCCACTTCAGCTGAAACCTTACAATCAGCATATAGTAGAAGCACTTCAGCAGATGACAACATAAAGCATCCAAACCCAGCCATTATACAGATGACATTTATTTCCTCAGTACAGGTGTAGAAAAGCAGTTTGAAATGAGCTGCCTTTGCTGGTCAATTTGGTTTCGAAAAAGCTTTGAAATCTCACAACAAAAATACTTTCCTCCAACCTGGCATTTAATGTCTTCTCTTTTAAACTTTCCAAAACCTGATCTGAGTTATGCGAGAGCTTTTTATAATTAGGCAGGTGTTCCAAATATGGCATTTGCTCTCGCAGAGTGCTTTTATCTTCAAGAGCAGCAGGGCCACTGACATTTGCAGGACATTGAATCAAGATATCCTGCTCAAAAACAGCAGGGGTTTGACAAAACTGTACTTTTATTATAAGTTAATACTTAAAATGTAGCATATGTAACGGATGTATGCCAGTAAGGGCTGTGTGTAAACCTCACTCTCTTGACCTCAAAAGAGGCGCTCTAGCAACTAACGCTAGAGGCTGTAGCCTTTGGCGTTCCTTGTTAGAGCGCCCGCCTCCCGCGCCGGAGTCCTGGGTTCGCGACCCACTCGGTGAGTTGGTGCGGACCCATGTCGGGGGGTTACACATACATGTATTATTTTGAAACTATAATAGAATAGACTGTTCTTTGTAGTTTTTCAGCTTGAAATGACCACAGGATTCAACAATATATCATCTTTGAATAAAAATAAATTAATAAACACTAAAGAAATACACTGAATAAAATTATAAATGCAACACTTCTGTTTTTGCCCCCATTTTTCATGAGCTGAATTCAAAGATCTAAGACTTTTTCTATGAACACAAAAGGCCAATTTCTCTCAAATATGGTTAACAAATCTGTCTAAATCTTGTTTTAGTGAGCACTTCTCCTTTGCCGAGATAATCCCTCCACCTCACCGGTGTGGCATATCAAGATGCTAATTAGACAGCATTATTATTGCACAGGTGTGCATTAGGCTCTCCACAATAAAATGCCACTCTAAAATGTGCAGTTTTATCACACAGCACAATGCCACAGATGTCGCACGTTTTGAGGGAGCGTGCAATTGGCATGCTGACTGCAGGAATATCCACCAGAGCTGTTGCCGTGAATTGAATGTTAATTTCTCTACCATAAGCCATCTCCAAAGATGCTTCGGAGAATTTGGCAGTACATCCAACTGGCCTCACAACCGCGACCACGTGCAACCACACCAGCCCAGCACCTCCACATCCAGCATCTTCACCTCCAAGATCGTCTGAGACCAGCCACCCAGACAGCTGCTACAACAATCGGTTAGCATAACCAAAGAATTTCTGCACAAACTGTCAGAAACCGTCCCAGAGAAGCTCATTTGCATGCTTGTCATCCTCATTGGGGTCTCGACCTGACTGCAGTTCGTCATCGTAACCGACTTGTGTGGGCAAATGCTCACATTCGATTGCGTCTGACACTTTGGAGAGGTGCTCTCTTCACGAATGAATCCCAGTTTTCACTGTACAAGGGTTGATGGCAGACAGCGTGTATGGCATTGTGTGGGTGAGCGGTTTGCTGATGTCAACATTGTGGATCGAGTGGCTCATGGTGGCGGTGGGATTATGGAATGGGCCGACATATGTTATGGACAATGAACACAGGTGAATTTTATTGATGGCATTTTGAATGCACAGAGATACCGTGATGAGATCCTGAGGCCCATTGTTGAGCCATTCATCCAAGACCATCACCTCATGTTGCAGCGTGATATTGCACGGTGCACGGCCCCATATTGAAAGGATCTGTACACAATTCCTGGATGCTGAAAACATCTCAGTTCTTGCATGGCCAGCATACTCACCAGACATGTCACCCATTGAGCATGTTTGGGATCCTCTGGATCGGCGTATATGACAGCGTGTTCCAGTTCCTGCCAATATCCAACAACTCATTTGCGCGAATAGCACTGCAGGAATAGCACTTTGCATTGACTTAACATGTAAATCATTTGCGCGTAACGCTTCATTCGCATCTGGTGTGAATGCACCTTAAGGCACACCTGTGCAATAATCATGCTGTTTAATAAGCATCTTGATATGTCTGTGAGGTGGAAGGATTATCTCTGCAAAGGAGAAGTGCTCCTATTACTAGTGCTTACTATGGAAAGTTACACGGATTTAGACAGATTTGTGAACAACATTTGAGAGAAATAGGCCTTTTGTGTACTTAGAAATTGTCTTAGACATTTGAGTTCAGCTCATGAAAAATGGGGGCAAAAACAAAAGTTTGGCGTTTATAATTTTGTTCAGTATAATTAGTAATTTTAAATAAAATATTTTGCATATACAGGTGTATCTCAATAAATTTGAATGTCATGGAAAAGTTCAGTAATTTCAGTAATTCAACTCAAATTGTGAAACTCGTGTAATAAATAAATTCAATGCACACAGACTGAAGTAGTTTAGGTCTTTGGTTATTTTAATTGTGATGATTGTGGCTCACATTTAACAAAAACCCACCAATTCACTATCTCAACAAATTAGAATACTTCATAAGACCAATATATATATATATATTTTTTGTGAATTGTTGGCCTTATGGAAAGTATGTTCATTTACTGTATATGTACTCAATACATGGTAGGGGCTACTTTTTCTTTAATTACAGCCTAAATTCGGCGTGGCATGGATGTGATCAGTTTGTGGCACTGCTAAGGTGGTATGGAAGCCCAGGTTTCTTTGACAGTGGCCTTCAGCTCATCTGCATTTTTTGGTCTATTGTTTCTCATTTTCCTCTTGACTTTACCCATAGATTCTCTATGGGGTTCAGGTCTGGTTAATTTGCTGGGCAGTCAAGCATACCACCACCATGGTCATTTAACCAACTGTTGGAACTTTTGGCAGTATGGGCAGGTGCCAAATCCTGTTGGAAAAATTAAATCAGCATCTTTAAAAAGCTGGTCAGCAGAAAGAAGCATGAAGTGCTCCAAAATGTATTGGTAAACGGGTGCAGTGACCAACACCAGCAGATGACATTGCACCCCAAATCATCACAGACTGTGGATACGTAACACTGGACTTCAAGCAACTTGGGCTATGAGCTTCTCCACCCTTCATCCAGACTCTAGGACCTTGGTTTCCAAATGAAATACAAAACTAGCTCTCATTTGAAAAGAGGACTTTGGACCACTGGGCAACAGTCCAGTTCTTCTTCTCCTTAGCCCAGGTAAGACGCCTCTGATGACAACTGTCGCAAAATTCCTTGACACGTCTGTGTGTGGTGGCTCTTGATGCATTGACCCCAGCCTCAGTCCATTCCTTGTGAAGTTCACCCACATTCTTGAATCTATTTTATCTTACACACACATAGCTGCAACTTATTATTTACATTTGCATTTATGCATTTAGCAGACACTTTTATCCAAAGCGACTTACATAATAAGTCATAAGACAATAATTCATGCTATACATTTTTTTTATCAGTATGTGTGTTCCTTGGGAATTGAACCCACAACCGTTTGTGCTGAAAACGCAATGCTCTACCACTGAGCCACAGGAACATAATCAAACACATCATATAAGCCTTGGAATTCCTCTTTCGGATCGCTGAGTAATGTCTGCGTTTAATCACTCTCCTAGCGATAGCAACATTACAGAGCCATTCCGTGTTTCTTGAGTTTAGTCTAATCTGTCCTGTTTTTTTTTTTTTACCTTTGTCACCCGTGTCTTGATTCTAGCCTGGTTTACCTTGTCTTGTCTGATCTCTGTCTGTCCTGTAGCTAGGGTTGCCATCTGTTCCTTAAAATACAGAAAAGTCCCGTATTTAAAAGTAAAATTATGTGTCCTTATTAAATCAATATGGGACGCGATTTGTCCCTTATTTTACAAATGCCAACATATAGATAAAAAATAAGTATTTTGCCCTGATTATAAAACTAATAGAAATTATAATGAAATAAATTCCATACCAGGTATTAACGAAGCTCATTTGCGCGTGATTGCATTTTGGCATCTATATGGGATTCAACGTGCGGACATGAGCTCCTAAATGTTTCAAAAACCGCACAGGTTTGTTAGACTAACGCATGCTGTGCTCGCGTGAAAAGGCTTTAACTGCACGCGTTCTGGAGACTCATCGCAATATGTGTAGGACTGAATGGGAAAGTCATCAATGGGTCTATCTAGTAACTAAAGATGAACGCGCAGTTTGCAGAGAAGCATTTCAGTTGATCATGGTGAACTGTCTGACTTAAAAGGATAGTTCACCCAAAAATAAAAATGTTGTCATAGTTTACAAACATTTTATTTACAAACGAAAAGTTGTTCCAAACCTTAATAATTTGTTTCTTCTGTTGAACATAAAAGATGGTTGGCTACTTTGAAGAATGTGACTAGAAGTTGTTTGGTTACCCACATTCTTCAAAGTATCTTCTTCTGTGTTCAACCGAATATATAACTTTATGCAGGTTTAGAACAACCTGGTTAATTATGACATCATTTTCATTTTTGGGTGAACCATAAAGTAAGAGACAACATCTGTGCTTCGAGGTATAGGCCTATTGTTTTATTAAAATTTGGATAGTCTGTTTACTATTCCATACATTATCAGAGCTTGGTAGACATAATTATTATATTTTTAGACATTATTAGACAGATGAATTAATGGATTATAATTAATGTTAGAACCTATTTATTAATTTATATTAATCATAAATATATACATAATAAATAATCAAAATGTCATATACGATTTGGCATAAAAAAAATCTAAATTATTTAGATGAAAAAGGGACAAATAAATTTAGCCCCAATTGAGCAAATTAATATAAGTAAATAAATAAAAATTCATCCCATCCAGGTAACAGCTGCAAAACTGTCAAAAAGACTAATAATAATTAATAGTTATAAATAATACAATTTAAAATTACAATATTAATATGTTCTGTGGGAAGTTTACATACTTTAGCTTATTATTTTATTTATTAATTTTTTTGGATGGGAGTTTATAGATAAAAAACATGACCAGCGATGTGTCCTTTGATCACCAAAATGCATATACTGCTCTCTGCCTTTGGATGACCTTACACAACTAAAACACTATTGCAAAAGCAAAGAGCAATATCTACAAACTAAATTTGTCCATGCAACTTTATTGTTGTGTGTCTCACTACATGTTGATTTCTTTTTAATATCTTGAATAGTTTTATTCATGTTTGCATGTTGTGAATGTTAAAATTGATCAGTAGTAATCCTCAAGTTTAAGAGTCATCGTAGCACAATGCTCCTGTCACTACAACGAGGGTTTTGATCATTTTATTTAAAAATTAATTAATTACAGTAGTTAAAAATATCACAGAATTTAAACTTTGCCTAACAATATAACTAGGGTTGCCAAAAATGAAAATATAAAGGGCAATTATGATTATTTATACTAAAATAAGGGACAGATTTAGGGATTCTCAAAATATTTGAACAGTACCACATCCTGTATGTCATTTCCATGTCTGCAGTTAAGTATATGTAAAAAAGGTATATAAAAGGTTCTCAGAAATAATCTAATTTGTTTGCTTAACCTATATCTGTACAATTATTCTAAAATTAATTTTAATGTCATGCAAAAAAATATCACACCCGTTACCCACAAACTATTGGCCTGTGAAATAGTGATAAAGGTCATCCCTCAGGTAGATTGCATGTTTTCTTGCCTAGCTGGATGTTGTTCTAATGATAATCACATTGTTTGCATTCACCAACCTGATTTTCCGAAATCAAAACGCAGACGGTGAGGAGAATTGGCATCAGCACGAGTCCCGCTCGCTGTGAACCTCAAGCGACCAGGCGGCTGAGGATTCCACTTGGTCTTATAAAGCCTTCCTCGAACGGCTATGTTAACAAATTAACAGAGGTGGGTAGAGTACCCAAAAACTGCACTCAGGTAAACTTAAAATTACTTATATAAATATTTACTCAAGTAAAAGTAATAGTTTGAATCTTTTTAGCTTTCTATTCATCAAAGTATCCTGAATAAAATGTCACAAGTTCTAAAAATATTAAACCGCAAAACTGTTTCCAACACTGGTCATAAACCAATATATTAGAATGATTTCTGATGGATCAAATGACTCTAAAAACTGCAGTAACAGCTGAATAAATTTCTGATTTGCATCACTGAATTAAATTATTTCAAAGTATATAAATTATGTATTAAACCTCTTCCACGGAGAAGAGTACAAACTCCTCACAATTCCGCTAATGAACATCTGAACATAACTTAACAAATGCGCATTGACGGATCTTCTTCCGCCTGTTCTGCAAAATGTAAAAAAATGTAGCCTATATTTCTGCAAGCGTAAATATTGTGAAAATATCAATATTAATTGTGTCTAGGCAAATGCATTCCTCCTAGAACAGGTCACGCACCGCTGTGCTCAATGCTCTTGATGTTCTGACGCCCGTTTTTAAACTGTACAACCTCAGTGCGTTGGCGACTTAATGCGTGCAGCAGGTAACTGAACGAATCATTCAAACTGATTCGAGAACCAAATCACTGGTCTGCCAACTGGTTTAATAAAGCTTTTGAACAGAACTGACTCAAAAGAATGAATCATTTGCGAATGGGCATCACTCATTGCCTAGAGAAAATCAAACGGCGCGTTAGGAATAAATTTAAGGTAATATTGCTTGTATTGCATTAAGGTAAAGTAACGAGAGGAGCGTAGCCCACAGTAACAAAGTAGAAGTACAGTTTTTTTCACTAAAAATGCACTTGAGTAAGAGTAAAAGTACCCATCTTTAATTATACTCTAAAAGTATTAGTTAACCAAAAAATTACAAAAGTAAATGTAACAATGTAAATGTATTTCGTTACTACCCACTTTTGCAAATTAAACAGTGATTTGTGCAACAAAAATAATTACTTATCAATTAAGAATTAGTTATTTGCATGGTCTGATGAATTTGTTATTTGCTTGTTATACAGGGTATGTGTCACTGACTCACCGACCACACTATCCACATACACCAGATCACAATCACCAGATTACTAATTACCACCACCTGTATCCACTTCCCAGTCCTCATATAAGCCTACTCACCTCATTCCCTCGTCGGCTGGTCTCGAGGTTGTACGCTGTCCATTACCTGCTTCCTTACCTGTTGGAATCCTGATCCTCCAGTTGAACTTTCCTGCAAGAACGAGATAAGGACTGCTATCTTCCTTTTAGTGAGTTCTATATGACCATTTATGTTTGGATCCTACCTGGTTGAATCCTCTTTCTGTTTGTGTTAAATAAAAGAGCTTGGATTGCCAGAACTCACATTGTGCCTCTCCTTCCTGTGTGTGACAGAAGACCAGCCCCGTAAAAGATATATAGGATTTCATCTGCAAGATGGAGACACCGGATCCCTTGCCTCCCAATCCCTTCTCCGAACTAGTCCAAACACTCCGTGAATCACTTCAGCCACCTCCTGTCACTTCATCTGCCTCCGCATGTCCCATGGCCAAGCCCGAGACTTACTCCGGTGAGGCGGATGCATGCAGTGGATTCCTTCTCCAGTGCTTGCTCTACTTCGAGATGCAACCGCATCAATTCGTAAGCGACAGAGCTAAGATCGCATTTCATTATGTCCCTACTATCGGGGAGAGCCCTTCAGTGGGCGGAATCGATCTGGAATTCTCGCAGCCCAGTAGTGCGTTCCCTGTACACTTTTGTGGACCACTTTCGGGAGGTATTTGGCACTTCCACATCAGCGATCTCCGTGCACGAGGAGCTCTTTCGTCTATGGCAAGCAGGAATGCCCATTCATGACTACACCGTTCGTTTCCGTACTCTTGCCGCGGCCAGCAGTTGGAATGAGACCACACTCCTGGCAGCTTATCGACGTGGTCTAGACCCACTGACTCGCTGCCAAATGGCCATCTATGATGACACGGTGGGGCTCGAGAGTTTTCTGCAATGAGCTCTTCACATCTCGCAACATCTAACCGCTTGTCATACAGAGGGATCCTTCACTACTGTCGCCTCACCGGCTACCCGCCCTCCAGCACCTGAGCCAATGCAAATGGAACGCTATCACTTGACACCAACGGAACGGGCTCGACGAGTCAATCTGGGTCTATGCATGTACTGCGGAGCTCACGATCATCTCCTGCCTGTCTGTCCAATTTGCCCGACGCGCCCAGCGGTGAGTACGGTCCAAATTCTCCCTGATGTATCTAAGCTACCACACATTGATGCTCTCCTAATTCACATGAATCAATCTTTTCCAGCCAAAGTCCTCGTTGACTCCGGCGCTTCCGGGAATTTTATCTCCTCTCTTTCTCACCCAAATTAACGTTCCTCATCATCGAAATGCCACCCATTATCAAATAACAAATATCCAGGGAAAGCCGCTGGGCAAGGACTTGATGTGTTCTCGCACCCCGGAAGTCACTCTTCACATCGGCAGCTTACACTCTGAGTACGTCTCTTTCCTGGTGCTGGAGGACGCTACAGTTGATATCGTCCTGGGACGCCCCTGGGTCGCTTTACACCATCCTGACATTCACTGGAACTCCGGAGAGGTACTCAGATGGAGTGATTATTGTCTCAAAGAATGTCTAACCAACCTTCCAGTACCACCTCAAGCTGATACCTCAGCATTTGTCTGTTCCACCTCCATTGAAAGTCCCATACTCCAACGCACCGTCCAAATCCCAACGGAATACCAGGCGTTCCAGGACGTGTTTAGTAAGTCCGCGGCTACTCGCCTTCCACCACACCGGCCATGGGACTGCGCTATCGACCTGCTGCCAGAGGCCAAGCTGCCTAAGGGACGCATTTATCCACTCTCGATCCCGGTGCAAACTGCCATGGAGGAGTACATTCAAGAGGCACTTCAACAGGGGTTCATCCGTCCATCCAACTCACCTGCAGCATCCAGTTTTTTATTTGTGGTGAAGAAGGATGGGGGCTTACGTCCCTGCATCGATCATCGTGTTCTCAATTCCCACACTGTCAAATTAGCCTATCCACTTCCTCTGGTCCCTACCACCTTGGAAGAACTCCGGGGAGCTAGTATCTTCACAAAGCTAGATTTACGTAGTGCTTACAATCTAGTCCACATCCGAAGGGGTGATGAATGGAAGACCGCCTTTATAACCCCTTCTGGCCACTATGAATACCGGGTGATGCCATATGGCCTCTCAAACTCACCGTCTGTATTCCAGAACTTCATGAATGAGGTCTTCAGAGACATGCTCCACCAATTCATCATCGTCTACATAGATTATATTTTAATTTACTCACCCAACCTAGCTGAACATCAACAACACGTCACCCAGGTACTTCAACGTCTTCGCCAGCACCACTTATACCTCAAGTTGGAAAAATGCGAGTTTCACCAATCCACGGTCCAGTTCCTTGGTTACGTCATAACACCGGATGGAGTGCAGATGGACCAGGGGAAGGTGGAGGCAGTACGGAACTGGCCTCAACCCACCACGGTAAAGGAACTGCAGAGGTTTTTAGGATTCGCTCATTTCTACCGCTGTTTCATCGGCCAATACAGCCTAATGTCTGCTCCACTTACTTCTCTCCTCCGCCACAAACCTAAGTCGTTATCCTGGATGCCAGAGGCCACCCAGGCCTTTCAACATCTGAAATTTGCCTTCTGCTCCGCACCGGCTCTGTTTCATCCAAACCCGAACCTCCGTTTTGTGGTAGAGCAAGACGCTTCAACCCTGGGAGTTGGAGCGGTGCTATCACAGCGGAAGGGTGAACCCCCAGTACTCCATCCATGCGCATACTTCTCCAAAAAACTATTCCCAGTGGAGCAGAATTACGACATCGGAGACCACGAGTTACTGGCCATCTAACTTGCCCTAGAAGAGTGGCGACACTGGTTGGAAGGAGCACAGCACCCTTTCGAGGTTATTACTGACCATAAGAACCTCCAATACCTCCGTGATGCAAAACGTCTCAACCCACGACAGGCACGGTGGGCCCTATTTTTCACCCGCTTTCGATTCACTGTAACCTATCGTCCTGGTCACAAGAACCTCAAAGCGGATGCTCTTTCCCGCCTTCATCAACCAGATCCATCCCCGGACTGCCCAGAACCCATTCTCTCTCCTACGGTGTTTGTCTGCCCTATTGAATGGGCCCTGGATGATCAAATTTGTGCCGCCACTCTGGACAAACCTGCTCCGCTGGGAGGCCCAGAAGGGAAGAGTTTTGTACCAACTGCTCTACGCCTCACCCTTCTGGACTCTTTTCATTCCTCTCTGGGATCGGGTCACCCAGGCAGCCAACGAACTCTCTCGCTTCTCCGGAACAGATACTGGTGGCCCAACATGGCTCGGGATGTCGCCTGCTACATCAAGGGTTGTTCGGTCTGTGCCATTGCATCGACACCGCGTCGTCTGCCAGAAGGCAAGTTGGTTCCATTACCCATTCTGCGACGACCCTGGTCCCATCTCGGAATTGACTTTGCTACCGACCTCCCCTCCTCGAATGGGTTCACCACCATCTTAGTTGTCATAGACAGGTTTTCAAAGGCCTGCAAACTCATCCCTTTACGGGTTTTTCCCACAGCATTGGAGACGGCTGAAGCTCTATTCCAACTCGTCTTTCGGAATTTTGGTTTACCTGAAGATATTGTTTCCGATAGAGGACCACAATTTACCTCCAGGGTTTGGCATGCATTCTTCCATCTGCTTTGAGTAACCGTAAGTTTATCTTCAGGTTACCATCCCCAGTCTAATGACCAGACCGAACGTAAGATCCAGGAGATTGGGTGTTATCTCCGAGCCTACTGTCACGAACACCAAGACAGCTGGAGCCAGTATCTTCCCTGAGCTGAGTACGCTCAAAATTCCCTGCGACAGGAAACAACAGGTTTGACACCTTTCCAGTGCATACTTGGATATCAACCTCCACTCTTCCCGTGGACCGGAGAACCCTCTGAAGTCCCTGCAGTGGACGATTGGTGTCGTTAGAGCGAGTGAGTATGGGACTCAGCACACATAACATCTTCAGCAGGCAGTTCGGAGACATAAGATCAATGCCGATGTCCGTCGCACCACAGCCCTGCTGTACCGACCAGGAGACCAAGTCTGGCTCTCCACACGGGACATCCGTCTCCGTCTGCCCTGCAAAAAGCTGAGTCCCCGTTACATCGGGCCTTTTCCCATTTTAAGGCAGCTCAATGAAGTGACATATAAACTCAGACTCCCAAATCACTACCGCATCTCACCCACCTTCCATGTCTCCCTACTCAAACCATTCACTAACCCTCTTCTTCCTCCTTCCACAGAACCCGAGATACCTCCTCCCCCCGAAGTCGACACCAACGAAACCATCTACCGAGTCAAAGACATCTTAGACTCCCGACGGCGGGGCGGCCGTCTCCAATACCTCGTGGATTGGGAGGGATACGGTCCCGAGGAGAGATCATGGGTGGACAAAGATGATATCCTGGATCCATCACTCCTCACAGACTTCCATCAGGTCCACCCAGATCTACCGGCTCCCAGGGGGTGCGGTCGTCCTCGCCGTCGGTCGCGGGCACCAGGAGTCGCCCGTGGGGGAGGGGGAACTGTCACTGACTCACCGACCACACTATCCACATACACCAGATCACAATCACCAGATTACTAATTACCACCACCTGTATCCACTTCCCAGTCCTCATATAAGCCTAATCACCTCATTCCCTCGTCGGCTGGTCTCGAGGTTGTACGCTGTCCATTACCTGCTTCCTTACCTGTTGGAATCCTGATCCTCCAGTTGAACTTTCCTGCAAGAACGAGATAAGGACTGTTATCTTCCTTTTTGTGAGCTCCATATGACCATTTATGTTTGGATCCTACCTGGTTGAATCCTCTTTCTGTTTGTGTTAAATAAAAGAGCTCGGATTGCCAGAACTCACATTGTGCCTCTCCTTCCTGTGTGTGACAGTATGCCTGCGGATACAGGACAAACTGCGTTCCGTACTTTCATACAGAACGGTTCTTTGATGCATTGCATAACTTTACCGGAGCCAGCTAACATTTGAAGGAATAACCCGTTACTACAATTGGATTAGCTGCTTGAAACATGGAGAGATGTACAAATCAACAAAAATCTACGTGATAAATCAGATTATCATTACATTGTCAGAGTGGATATGAAGCAGTCTAGGTAGGCTGTTTAATTTGCTAGTGACTGGCTACTGTTAACTGGTTATAAAGCTGTAATTTGCCGTGCTAGGAGTTCATATTTTATCTTCCTCACCCGTCTTTGGATATTTGCGTTTGAATGTGAGTTCAACCATCATTTGGCTGCAGGATTGTTCTGTGTGAGTGTTACGGCTATCAAGGCAGATCGCAGTATCTGCGGGGTCAAAGCTGGAAAAACAATGCTAGAATGCAGTAACTTCACTTACTGTGGTTTGCGTTGGTATTATCTTGGATTTTGTAGTCATTATAGTCAAATCAAACTCAGTCTCATAAAATGAACATGACTCCATTTAATAATCAGTAAGATGTTCATTATGCTCCACCATCCGTATTGCTGCTATGCATTTATATATTTCTTTCCCCATACCTATATTTGTGTATATTCTCTTGAGTTTGTATTTCATATAATTGCACTGTCCATGGAGCGGACCTGATTTACAATTGATTATATTCTGTATAATTGTGACGAATACAAATCTTGAATCATTGCAATTTTGGCACTCTCATTTCTCTGAAACGGGACTAAATTTAACCTAAGAGAATTTGTCACAAGACAGAACAGTTGTCACAAAGCCCCTTTTAGGACTTAACTACATTTTGACCACTGCACTTTGCCTTTGGATGGCAGTGAAGTTCATTTATGTAAGTGAAGAAAGCAAAATAAAGTGAACTTTGACACATTATACCCCAAAATTCTTCATAAAGTGTACTACCATTAAAATTAGGGGTGTAACGATATGCGTATCGTGTATCGAACGGTTCAGGGGCATTTTCCAAATAAAAGTGTTCATCCCTATCCCCTTGTAGTGGGTACGCTGTTTTAATGTCATACATTTATTTTATTTTTTTATTGGCATAACTGTTTATATTTTGAAAAAGTTTTAAAATATGCTAATATATAAAATATAATATGTATAAACTTTTTTTTTTTTTTATATAATAATTTTTTTTTATGCCGGTGTCCATCAGCGAATCTGCTGACGCACACCGTGCTGCATTGTCACGGGAACAACCCAGCTGAAGATAATGAGGAAATTGGATCGCTCCCCTTGTCAAGTGCATTTCAAACCATTTCATAATGACACGCACATGCCCTGCTCTCTCCAAAGTCCCCACTACAAGCAATAGGGTCTGGATGCTGACTTGCACTTGCACGCTCAGCACTTGCATGCTCAGCACTTGCACGCTCAGACACTTGCACTTCCGCGAGTAATGTCAATTGCAGTCTTTTTTATTTTGTTCTATTTATTTATTATTTTTTTGTTTGAATCTCTCAACATTTTACAACAGTAGCCAGGTGGTGAAGACAAGAAAAAATTTACTAAAATACAATGTCACTTGCAATCACTGCTTGCACTTTCTGCTACCTGTGATGTTACTTGCATTCGACACGAATCGTGTGCGTTGCCAACGGAGACAAGACGCTGTGGTGGTTAAACGATTAAAACTAATTTAATATCATAACATAAAAGGTCCTGCTGTTCTGTAGCCACAGATTTGCGGGTCTTGTATTTTTCTCCTACAGATGACTTGCAGGACATTGTATGTTATGATATTAAATTTGTTTTAATCGTTTAACCACCGTCTTGTCTTGTCTCGTATTGTCTCCGTTGGCAACGCACACGATTCGTGTTGAATGCAAGTGACGTCACAGGTAGCAGAAAGTGCAAGCAGCGATTGCAAGTGACATTGTATTTTAGTTTATTTTTTCTTGTCTTCACCACCTGGCTATTGTTGTAAAATGTTGAGAGATTCAAACAAAAAATTATAAATAGATCAAAATAAAAAATAAAAAAGACTGCAATTGACATCACTCGCGGAAGCGCAAGTGCAAGTCTGCAGCCAGACCCTACTCACTACAAGGGGAAAAGGATGATCACTTCCATTTGGAAAATGCCCCTGAACCGTTCGATACACGATACGCGTATCTTTACACCCCTAATTAAAATTTGTAAGAATTTGGGACCACAATTATTCAGTTTGACCTGACCATGTTTTGCTTAAGTGTTTTGCTGTAATTGCTAATGTGACCTTTTCAGACCACAGACTGAATAAAATTAAGAATTGCTTGCATTGGTTGACCTAAATTGATACTATATAATTGTGTACTTAAAATGTAATAGCTGACAGCAGACAGCTATTCAACCTTATTCATCATTACATACCTTTCTATCAAAGTTATCTGACAATATCAAGATGAATTTGTTCTAACACCATTTAATTCTTATTGCCAATAGTTCTCGTCATATAGTATCACAATTTTCTATAGCAAATAAACTGTTATAATGTTAGAAATGTTGAAGGTGTCTGAATAGATTTTGGTTTGACTGTATAAACCAAGATTATTATAAGTATACTAAAACTAATAATAGATGTGAATGAGATCAAATTAAATGCTTTAAAAATAAATATTAATTCATACAAATAATTGAAATAAATAACATATTAAATTACAGTAAAAAAAGTCATTATTAAAAATGGATTATCATATCATTATAACTACGATGATGGTAAATATTTAACTTTTGTTATTTATTATTTTTAATAATTATATTATTTTATTATTATTTGCTTACAGTATCCATTAAACATTTGAATTAGCTTTAATTTCTTTTTAGTTTTCATTATAATAACTTTTGGTACTCTATGTGATTTTGTCATTTTTATTATGAAAATATTTATATTTATCTTTCAGCTTTATTTTTATTTCAGTTTTATTTATTTTTAATTTTAGTACTTTAACTTAAACTGTATTTCAGTTAAGTGCCAAGGCCACATTACAATTAACAACATCAATTTTAATTTCACTTAGCAAACACTTTGTAATGGCAGGCCCTACTTTTTTTGTTAACAATAACAACACTGAAATGATGGATAATTCTAGCTATGAGAAACTAGTTGAGGTTTACCAAAACTATAAAGTAAAGTATTTTAAAGTATTCTAAAGTATTAAAATATTATTAAAGTATTATTAGTATAAAAACTATAAAGTAAAGTATTTTAAAGTATGAAAGTATTTTACGAGCTGGTTATTTGTACAAATTAATACGACCTCACTCATACGGTTTTGTATGATTGCTCTAAACCCCAGTGACGGGTAGGTTTAGGGGCGGGGTTAGGTGTAGGTCACTCGTACAAATTCATATGAATTGTGCAACTCGTAAAATACATACGATTTTGCAAAATTCATATCAATTTGTACGAGTGAGGTTCTTAGAAATTCGTACCAATTAGCCACCTCGTAAAATTTGTACGAATTGCGATGAGATTAGGCTGGGTGGCACAATCATTACAAACAATGTTTCATTTCTGCTGGCTACATAGGCCAATTTGCATTATATCCTGGCTATGAACCATGACAGAAAGAGACTGTTTGACCAACAAGTAAAGCGACCAACCAACAGTGCATTATTCCCATCCACACAGTGCTAATCACATCAGTAAATAAATCCATAATTTCTGAGCCTGGTCAGCAATGACTTCAGTGTGTGGCTTTCTTCGATCTCTGTGACTTTATACTGAAGGATGAATGGCTCTAAGGACTCACATTACACTCACCGAGGGATCCAGAGTAGATGACAAGATGATCACTTCTGCTTATCACTGCCCTCCGTCCTGCATATATCAGAGTCAGAGCTGCACAGTTACATGGCTTCTGTCACAGCTTTCTCTCTACGGTTCTGCTTGAACCTAAAAAAAAGAAAAGTCTGTCATAATTTACTCATTGTCATGTTGTTACAAACTTTCTTTCTTCCGTGGAACACAAAAGGAAAAACTCAAGCTTTAAAAAGTAAGCAAAACCACTATAAAAGTCCAAGAAAAATGATATTCCAAGCCATATGACTGTTATCGAAAACTCAAACATTTCTGTTGTTACTCAGTGGTAATATTCCCAACCAGTGAAATGTAAATCAAAGACTTTAATTTGAGAATCAGATTACTAAATGGATCATTCTGCTGCTTTGATCTTTTATAAATGCATTCCTCACGCAAAGCTATTGCATAGCTTCAGGCGTTACAGTTTATTCCAGTTTAAAAGGGGAAACATTATGAATGAAACTTCCCTGGCAACATCTGTGCCTATATCAATATCCAAATAGAATAGCATAAATAAAGTTGCCTAAAGTGCATCTTAAAGCTTTTCTTGTGATCTTGTCACCTATGTTTTATACACCTATTCTGAACATAGCCAAGGACAAGAGACAGAAAAGAGACTTCCCAACAATACACATAACACAAAATAAAAACACCCAGAAAGGTTTCCTGAGCCTTCAAAATGGTCTCTCAGTTTGGTTCACTAGGCTACACAATCATGGGCAAGACTGCTGATCTGAAAGTTGTCCAGAAGATAATCATTGACACCCTTCACAAGGAGGGTAAGCCACAAACATGCATTGCCAAAGAAGCTGACTGTTCACAGAGTGCTTATACGAGCGTAAGGGACGCTCAAGGGTTCGGTTGGTACTAGTAGAAATGGTGGTGAGAGTTTCCGGTTAGAGAAATGAGCACAAGAGAGCAAGTCCCAGTTTAAGGATTTTATTTGAATTATCCTTGCATGTTTGAATGGTTACATGCACTTGCCCATAGAGGGTGCATGTGGGCGTGTGTGGTCTACAATGAACAGAGAAAACAGAATACAATATAAAATTTGAAATATACACAATAATATGTCTAGCATAAGGAAATTAACATTATACACCACCACAGTGACAGTAAATCACAGTATAAAATGTAAAATAATAAAGGCATTCAAGTTGCATTGAAATAGCTGCATTACTTTGGCAAAGTGTTCATCATTTAAATATGTACCGTATACAGGTGTACAATTTTAGCTTATGTATCTAAATTATGCAGTGGAAAATGTACAGTTAAGCAGTATTAACTAATGTAAACATTTGACTTAGCATAAGTCTTAGCATATTGCCTTAGTCAGCATGTAACTCACGTGAATTATACACTCTATTCAAGTCATTATTTGAACTAGTAAAGTTTCCAGGTGATAACAGAATGGAAAAAAATATATTTCAGTTTGACCAGCATAGAATGTAAAATGGATAACTTACTTTTTAATCAATCACTCACAGAAGAAACAAACACGCAGTAGTCCCTTTTCTGGCACAATGAACAAGTCAATCGCTCCACCCATAACTATAGACTGCCTCCTGACACTTGTCCGGGCATGTCTTGACCTGTTCAGCTATGTCCAAGCATTAAAGTTACAGACATAAAGATACCTCTGGGTGGCGCCGTTGGGCTTTCATACATAGCCGCCCCCAAATGTCACTCGGGACATTTGAACATGTTAGTAAGCCCTACCTAAGGGGCAGGATTGTCATCATCCTCGAGTTTGGGAAGTGGGATTAGCCGAGCCACCGGTCTGACATAAGTTCGGTCCTGAACCTGAACTGCAACTGTCCTTATCCGTCCGTCAGGTCCAGGGAAGGTACGGGTCACCTTGCCCACTAGCCAGAGGGCTCGTGGAAGTTGAGGGTCCATGATGAGCACTACCTGGTTGACCCTGAGCTGGTCGTTGTCCTTTTGCCACTTTTGTCTTTCTTGGAGACCTGGCAGGTAGAGATTAATAAATCTGGCCCAGAACTGGTCTGCAAGTACCTGACTATGTCTCCATCTCCAGGTTCCTATAAGATGGCTGGAGTCATACATCACTTGAGGGAGAGAGGAGTCATGGCGTCCCATAAGCAGGATACTAGGTGTGATTGGGTCTAGATCCGCAATATCGGATGATATATAGCCTAAAGGCTTGGCATTCATTATGCCCTCCACTTCAATGAGAACAGTGCGGAGGACAGTTTCAGGGACTGTCTGTTCCTTTAGAATGACTTTCAAGGCTTGTTTCACTGATTTGACTTCCCTCTCCCAAATACCACCAAAATGTGGAGCGCTGGGAGGAATAAATCTGAAATAGATTTTCTGTTCAACTAATAGCTCTTTGAGTTGGGGTGCCATAGCTTCATATGCATCTTTGATCTCTCTGTTCCCTCCAGTGAAGTTGGTGCCATTATCCGAGAAGAGCTCAAAGGGCTTGCCTCTTCTAGCAATAAATCTCCGTAGAGACATCAAGAAGGCGTCGGTGTCCAAACTCTCGAGTAGATCCAGATGGAGGCATCGGGTGGTCATACATTTGAAGACTATTCCCCATCTCTTTTCAGTTCGTCGTCCTATTTTTACTGTGAATGGCCCAAAACAGTCCATTCCAGTGGAATAGAAGGGGGGCTTGTAAAGCCTAAGACGAGCTGGTGGGAGATCTGCCATCATAGGGATCTTGGGTTGGGCCCGCCACTTTTGACATTCCATACATGCAAGTTGATGGGTTTTGATGGCTGCTCTACCTCTCAAAATCCAATAGCGACGTCGGAGCTCTGCAAGGACTCGTTCTGACCCAGGGTGAAGGAGATTGTCATCATATTCCTTAATAAGGAGTTTGGTTATTTGCTGATGGGGGTGGATAACTATGGGTTGTAGAGCATGAATGTATATGTGTTCAGCATGACGTAGTCTCCCTCCAACCCTAATTAGTCCAGCATCTTTATCATATTCGGGAGACAGGGACATTAACCGGCTATTAGATGGTAAGGGTCGGTTTGACGAGAGCGCCTTGACCTCCTCTGGAAACGAATCCCTTTGGGCTTGTTGAAGGAGGAGCCGCTCTGCTTCGAAATAATGTTCGGCTTCATCTGTTTGGGTGGACGGATGAGCCGCCCCATGTAGGCAGGCCACTGTGGCTTTTACCAAGTCCTTCCATGTGCTATACTGTTTTGCGTCTGGGAGTTGTACATCAAGACTAGTACACAGGTGCAGGCAGAGTGCGGATTTCTTTAATTCAGTATCCGGTTCAGGGTCAGCAGCCGGCATGGTTGGCCAGGAGGCTTCTGATTGATGCAAGAAGTCTGGTCCATTAGCCCAGCGGCCTAATTGTGTCAACTCCTTTAAGGATTTTCCACGGGTTATGTCATCTGCTACGTTCTTTCCTGAATCCACATACCTCCAGGAATTGACATCTGTGAGGGACTGAATTTCGGCAACTCGAGTGCCTACGAAGACCTTATACCTGCAAGAGTCAGACAACAGCCAGCTGAGGACGGTGGTGGAATCTGACCATAGGATGACTTGCCTGATGGTGACTGTGAGCTCCCTTTGGAGAACTTTGGCCATCTGCGCTTCAGTAAGTGCTGCACTCAATTCAAGTCTTGGCATGGACATTTGTTTCCTGGGTGCTACACGTGAACGAGCCAACACGAATGAAATGTGTATATGGCCATTCTTGTCTTCTGTGCGTAGATATGATACTGAGCCATATGCCCTTTCAGATGCATCACAGAAGATGTGCAGTTCTCTGGTGAACGTTTCCTCATGCACTTGAAATGGAGTGTAGCATCTGGGAATCTCTAGCTGTTCCAAATTGAGCAGCTCCTGTACCCAAGTTTGCCATCTGTTTTGTAGGCTGTCAGACTCGATGAGGTCATCCCATCCCTGGTGAATTTTCCACAGGTCCTGAACAAGTATCTTGGCCTGGGTGGTGAACGGAATTATGTACCCAAGAGGGTCATACTGTGATGCTAATACCTTGTAGATATTTCTCAAAGTTGGCTTGAGACATTCCACTTGGCGAGGTTTGTATCCTAAGGAATCACGGAGACAGTTCCATCGTAATCCAAGTGTGCCCTCCAAAAGATCTGGGCTCTTTTGGGATAACCATAGCTCACTGCTTTGTGACCTTGCTTCTGTCGGAAGGTGTTCAATTGCTTCAGGTTTGTTACTAGCCCATTGACGAAGATTGAACCCTCCAGTAAACAGTAATTGCCGTAGGCCATCGACAAGAAATCTTTCCTTTTCGGTCGATTGTGTACTTTGAAGACAATTGTCTACATAAAATGATTGATTTTATTGTGACTGATTCGGCTAGCGTAGGATCAATTTCACCGTTGTCATTGGCTACTTGTTGCAGTGCATATATAGCACAACAAGGACTGCATGTTGTGCCAAAGGGCAGGACCTGCCACTCATAGATCTTTGGCAGATCAGTCCTTTGCATGTTTCTCCACAGGAAGCGGAGGATTGGCTTGTCATCTGGCAATAGGCGAACCTGGTGAAACATACCTTTCACATCTGCGCTCACAGCCACGGTGTGCTGCCTGAACCGAAGCAAAACTCCAAGCAAAGATGGACCAAGTATGGGACCAGGAATGAGGAGCTCATTTAATGATTGACCCTGATACTGAAAGGAACAGTTAAACACAATTCTGGGTTTGCCATTGTGTCTCACCATATGGTGTGGAATGTACCAGGATTCGGCTGAATTCTCAGCTTCCTGAGGGGAGATTTCTGCCACATAGCCAGCCTCTTCTAGTTTGTCCATCTCAGTGCAGTAGGCTTCAGACAGGTTCGGGTCTTTGGCAAGTCTCCGTTCAGTGCTGCGAAGGGATGCCAGTACTGCTTCCTTTGGGGCTTTAAGGGAGACAGTATTTGGTCGTTTGAGCAACGGAGTGGCATATCGTAGAATGCCGTCTACCTCTACCCTAGTAGTGCGAGTTTGGAGTTGTGTGAGAGCCTGTTGGTCCTGTTTAGAACGAGTGGCTGCTGTTTCATTAATGTAGGGTAGGGTGTCAATCTGCCAAAGCCGCTCAACGTTCTTGAGTAGCTCAGCATTCTGACCATCTACAGTGATGTTCAGACATTTTTGGTCACAAGGGGTATGTAGGCTGTACCCAGTAGGTCCTTGAAGAGTCCAACTGAGTCTGGTGTGAACAGCTATGGGTGCATTAGGAGGTCCCATTCGTATGGGCTGGACTGGCACCAGTAAATGAGGCATGTCTGACCCAATGAGTAGCAAGGGTTGTGCTTGCTCAATCTGTGGCAATGGCAAGGATCGGATATGGGCATATTTGCGCTGGAGAGCAGCTATCGGATAAGAGTGTTCAGACAGTTTCAGGTTCTCGGCAGTGAAGGCATGACTAATCTCAAACTTCCTAGTTGGCCTGTTTAACGAGGACACCGAGAAGGAAACAGATGCTCCGTTTAAGTGAAGTAAATCCTGACGTATTGTACGTAGGGTGAGCGTTTCAGGCACTGCAGTAAGGTTTAACTGTTTAACAGCCTGTGGTAATACAATGCTACGCTCGGAGCCATCATCTAACACTGCAAATGTCTCCATGGTTCTATCTCTGTATTGGACTAGAACCTTGACTACCTTCAGCATCACCTTTGGAGATCGGTTGGGGTGATCTAAGTAGACCTGGGTAGGGGGGACATTAACTAGAAGGACACTCTGTTGTGTCTGCTGGGCTGCTTCATGGAGAATGGTAAGATGCAGTTCTTTGCAAGTCTTACATGCTCGCTTCAGAGTACAGTTGTCTGCAGGATGTGCTCTTCCACATTTCCAACACCGTTTTCCTTCCGTTATCCACTTCAATATCTGCTCTGTGGTCAGAAGCTTAAATTTTGAGCAAGAGTTTAGGAAATGGTCCTTATTGTTGCAGTATGGACAGTATGGTTGGAACTTGGGAGTCTGAACTCTTGTTTGTCCTTGAACAGGTAAGGTACTGTTAGTTGAGTAAAGGATCGAGGTGAATCTGTCCTTAGGCCGAGAAGGTGGGTGTGAATCCTTCTTGGTTGTCCTGACTGCCTGACTCAGAGAAATCTGGCAGGGTGTAGGTACGGTCTGTGCCAGTCTGGAGAATGCCATGGCTAAAACAGTACTCAACAAAGCTGTCACGATACGACGGTGGCATTTTGCTCAAAAGGCGATCAACATGCGATCCACACCTTAACTCATAGCCATTTGGGCCTTCTAGAGTCCTAAGCATCCCAACAAATGAATGTATGGATAAGGCGAATTCGTCAAAAGCTTCGGCGTCTCCGAACTTTACAGCGGGAGCATTCAATATGGCACCTAACTCACATTGGACTAGTTGGCGTGGCTGCCCATATTTATCTTGCAGCGCTTGTAGTGCAGCTGTGTATGGCCGAGGATCATGCATGTATGCCATGGCAAGCTGGATAGCACTGGGAAGCTTTAAGTGCCCTAGAAGCACTTGATATTTGTACTGTTCACTTAAGTGCTGTTGATTATTCATCAGATTGTCCAATGCCATTTTGAGCAGTGCAAAGTCACTTTCACGTCTACTTTCAAAGGATGGTATGACAGGTTTTGGGATACCATAAGCAGAAGCAGCTAACATCTCTAGCCTGGGTGGCTGGGCTAAAGGTACATAGATTGCTGATTGTGCTGGGAGGGCATGAGCTGGAACTGGTTGATGGTCCGGGAATGCTACTTGAGTGTGAGGATACATTACTTGGTGTGGCTGAGGAAGTACAGGAGCCCCTAAGGTTGCAGGGTCTGGAGGTGAAGCTACTAAGGGAAGCACACTGACAGCAGGTGTCTGATGGTAAGTTACCGTTGTGACAGGAGAGGTTGGCTGCACTGTAACGGTAGCTGGGTAAATGGGTGATGGACCAGTAAAAACTGTTCTAAAGTCTGAGGTCAACTGAGCTGTTGCACGTGGAGGCGATGACCATGTCACTACATTAGGATGGTGCACCTCGGGAGTAAAGTCCTGGGCACTGGATATAGATCGCATCACTTGTGGGGCTGGAGAAACCAATACTGATGCATCGGAGGTAAGAAACACAGGTTGTGGCGAGGAAGGTCTGTGCATTTCCTGGGCATACGATGTTAAAATATCACTAGTAACAGCTCTCTGTAGAGGTGGGCTTACTCCAGGTTGTGCTTCAGCTAAATCACTGGCGATGCTACACTGTGATCCAGATTTACTGTTGCGGTCCTGTTTAAGGAGCGAGGTGACTAACTTGGCAACTTCAAGCTCATTTTGTGCTTTCTTGAGACGACGTCGTGTATCAATCTGTTTAGCCAAGGCTTATCTGGCTTTGAGTGCCTCTCTGGCTTGGTCGTCGAGTCTCTGACATTCCTTGTCTGCCGTAGCGTCCTCTTCAATCTGACGTTGTAGTTCCTCTAGTTCAAGAGCCTTTAATTTCTCCTCCAGTGCTGCTGCTTGGATGTCAGACAGAGCGTGTCTTGGAGATCGACTTGTGGCACTGTGTCGTGATTTGGAGGTAGCTCTGGAGGCTGTACCAGATGAGATAGACTTAGAGGAATGTCTAGAAAGTCTCTGTGAAGAGGTGTCAGCTGGAGGTGGTGCTGATTGCAGGTGTGTAGGGAGCTGGACTTCATAATCCTCTAGATGAGCTGGGAGATGTCGCTCTCTTTGTGTGCGGGGTCGGACCGTGGGTTCTGCTGTGCTGGCAGGATCAGAATCCATCTCTACTGAAGTAATAGATCCGGCTCGAAGGACCATATACGAGCGTAAGGGACGCTCAAGGGTTCGGTTGGTACTAGTAGAAATGGTGGTGAGAGTTTCCAGTTAGAGAAACGAGCACAAGAGAGCAAGTCCCAGTTTAAGGATTTTATTTGAATCATCCTTGCATGTTTGAATGGTTACATGCACTTGCCCATAGAGGGTGCATGTGGGCGTGTGTGGTCTACAATGAACAGAGAAAACAGAATACAATATAAAATTTGAAATATACACAATAATATGTCTAGCATAAGGAAATTAACATTATACACCACCACAGTGACAGTAAATCACAGTATAAAATGTAAAATAATAAAGGCATTCAAGTTGCATTGAAATAGCTGCATTACTTTGGCAAAGTGTTCATCATTTAAATATGTACCGTATACAGGTGTACAATTTTAGCTTATGTATCTAAATTATGCAGTGGAAAATGTACAGTTAAGCAGTATTAACGAATGTAAACATTTGACTTAGCATAAACTTAGTCAGCATGTAACTCACGTGAATTATACACTCTATTCAAGTCATTATTTGAACTAGTAAAGTTTCCAGGTGATAACAGAATGGAAAAAAGATATTTCAGTTTGACCAGCATAGAATGTAAAATGGATAACTTACTTTTTAATCAATCACTCACAGAAGAAACAAACACGAAGTAGTCCCTTTTCTGGCACAATGAACAAGTCAATCGCTCCACCCATAACTATAGACTGCCTCCTGACATTTGTCCGGGCATGTCTTGACCTGTTCAGCTATGTCCAAGCATTAAAGTTACAGACATAAAGATACCTCTGGGTGGCGCCGTTGGGCTTTCATACAGTGCTGTATCCAAGCATGTTAAGAGAACGTTGAGTGGAAGGAAAAAGTGTGGAATAAAAAGATGCACAACCAACCGAGAGAATCGCAGCCTTATGAGAATTGTCAAGCAAAATCGATTCAAGAATTTGGGTGAATTTCACAAGGAATGGACTGAGGCTGGTGTCAAGGCATCAAGAGCCACCACACACAGACGTGTCAAGAAATTTGTCTACAGTTGTCGTCAGAGGCGTCTTACCTGGGCTAAGGAGAAGAAGAGCTGGACTGTTGCCCAGTGGTCCAAATTCCTCTTATCAGATGAGGCAAGTTTTGAATTTCATTTGGAAACCAATGTCCTAAAGTCTGTAGGAAAGGTGGAGAATCTCATAGCACAAGTTGCTTGAAGTTCAGTGTTAGTTTTCCACAGTCTTTGATGATTTGGGGTGCAATGTCATCTGCTGGTGTTGGTCCATTGTGTTTTTTTAAAACCAACGTCACTGCACCCGTTTACCAAGACATTTTGAAACACTTCATGCTTCCTTCTGCTGACCAGCTTTTTAAAGATGCTGATTTCATTTTCCAGCAGGATTTGGCACCACCCACACTGCCAAAAGCACCAAAAGTTGGTTAAATGACCATGGTGTTGGTGTGCTTGACTGGCCAGCAAACTCACCAGACCTGAACCCCATTGAGAATATATGGACAATGAGAAACATGAGACCAAAAAATGCAGATGAGCTGAAGGCCACTGTCAAAGAAACCTGGGCTTCCATACTACCTCAGCAATGCCACAAACTGATTACCTCCATGCCACGCCGAAGGCAGTAATTAGTGCAAAAGGAGCTCCTACCAAGTATTGAGTACATATACAGTAAATGAACATACTTTCCAGATGGCCAACAATTCAATCATTGGCCTTATGAAGTATTCTAATTTGTTGAGATAGTGAATTGGTGGGTTTTTGTTAAATGTGACCCAAAATCATCACAATTAAAATATCTAAAGACTTAAAATACTTCATTTTGCAAGCTGTTTGAGCATCACAGCCAAACTAATGTCCCTATTATAAAGACAAAGCCATTTAAGGTAGCAAAATATAAAAAAGGATGGCAGATATTTAGGCCAAAGTGGGTGAAGATAAAAATCGTTGTCATTATTTTATCTTTGTTATTAAAAAATGTGAACAAAGACGCACATTACAAATACACATAATATACAAATAAAATAAACCGTGTTTTAGTTTCAGGTACAATAGGTGAATTTAGCAAGAGCATTCAAGAAACTGCATGAACAAATATAAAAATAAAACACTATATAGATTGATTCATATTTAGGAAACTGTATTAAAGTTGTTCAGTCAAGACTAGTGAGTGATTTTTCTCTTTGAGTCAGTTCGGGACCGCGGAGCGTGAATTATTTGAGTCAGTTCGGGACCGCGGAGCGCGAATCATTTGAGTCAGTTCGGGACCGCGGAGCACGAATCATTTGAGTCAGTTTTTTCTTTCTCTCTTTTTTTTTCATTAAACAGTACAAAACTTAAAATCATTAACACAGTAGGCTAAAGTATAACCAAACACATAAAATACAAATCCCTTAAGAAAATGAACCATGCTTTTATTATAGGCTAGTAGGCCTATGTGTTACGACTGAGGCTCCCGTACCGGCCCCTCTGCACCACCAGAGGGAGCCGTCCCCGGAATATTAACCATCCCCATTCGGACTCCAGTTCCCATCATTCCTCATACCTGGGTCTGACTAATCATCCACACCTGCAACTCATTTACACACACACATTTAAGCCACACACTCACACAGACTCAGTGCGAAGTCTTGTTTTGCCCCAGTTACATTTCTGAGCGTTCTTCCTGTTATCATTGATCTTCTGTGTACGACCTAGGACTGTTTATCTGACCCTGTGATTCTCTGCCACCTGCCCTTGTGAACTGATCTCTGGACTGTCTATTACTTCTCCTGTTTGCCGCCTGCCTCGACCTAAGCCTGTGTTGTGAACTTGGTTCTTCTAAAGTGTAGGAAACTCAGAAGAGAAGACCAGGAGACTTCGGATTTGATCGTCAGCAGGATTCTTTTATTGAGAAATCCAAGCTGGTGGTAGCTGTAGTCATCGAAATCTCAATCTTAAGTAACTTTACAAGGTTATTTTATAGGCATTTTTGGAGGAGGGATTCTTGGAGGTGGAGACAAACTCAAACAAAGCAAGCACATGAGGTAGGCGTTAGTTTGTTGCTAAACTTCCCGTGGTTCTAATCTCATCAACATAATCAAATGCATAGACACTAATTCAATCAACCTAACGAATCCACGTCTGGGCCAGGGGGCTCCGGAAGATAGACACTAATCCAATCAACCTAACGAATCAACGTCTGGGCCAGGGGTTCTTTGAATCTCTGCCAATCAACATGACTTGATTGAGACAAAGCACAGTTATACATTGAGTCAGGAAGTGGATAATAAGAATCTAAATTAAGCATTTAAATACAATTTGTAATCCCACAATTCCCCCTTTGAGAGTTCTAATAACTCTCACAAAATACAAATTTAGACACTTAAAAGTTAATTCTTGTAACTTGTAATCGTTACAGGCACATTGTACATGTTCTGTGTTGCTTATATGTAATTGCATGCTGACACAGAAACAAAAAATTGCAATTAGGGTCCGTGAAGTTCTTACGGGTAATAGTCTTTTCTGGTTGGAACTGTCATTTCCTCGTGAGAGGCGGGAGTCATTTGCTGAAAGAAACACTTGATACTGTGGATGCATAGATAGTACGCAAGTAGGAGAAACAACAGCAGAATTGCTATTTCCTTGATCCACAGCCAGGGTTTACCTAACAAGTTTCCGAACCATGAAGAATTATCTTCAGTCATCTGGTGTAATTTTGCTGAAAGACCAAGAATGTCTTGTTGGATTTTGTTCAAGTTCTCTGTTGGATCATGTTGATGGATGACTGAAGTTCCCGTATGTGAGTCTCTGCGTTGTGTATATTTTTTTCTTCTTCTTCTTTCTTTTCTCTTTCTTGTGTGATAGTTGGCTCGGCAATGGGTCTAGTTGTTTTCTAGAGGTTGTGGCTTCATCCGCAGGTGAGAAGGGCGGTGCATATGGATCTCAGGACAGCCATCAAGTGGTATCTGCACAGAGGAAGAAAGAAACACAAACAAGAGAGACCAACGGCACAGAGCAGTATTTGTTGTAGAGTCTGCAAACATTAGGGTTGTATCCTCTGTTCAAATATAGTCTGCTATTGTTGTTCCTTCTTTCCCTATTTCTCAATTCCTGCGACACCTAAAGAACAGTGAGGAAAGGATGGACTAATTGGATGGGAAAGGCCTATGAGGAAATCTTCACCGCAGGGTTGGCCCCCGAAGCCTGTTGCTTTCGGTTCTTCCCTGGGCTCCTCACTGGTTCTTGTGTCTGTCCTATCCTATCCCTGCGGGGGGAGGAACAACTTTACAGTGTGACACATGAGTCCAAGTTTTCCTTCCCTGACACAATACTGCAGCAGCTGAAAAATGATCTGGAAGACGACCTGAAGCAACTACTTCAGTGGTGGAAGTTACTGCATATCCTGCTCGTCTGTTACCTTCAATAACTTGAGCTGAACCCTCAACAAACAACTCCAATTCTGCGTTCTCTATGGGAGTTTCTGCTATTTCACTTGTCGCTGCATATGTAAGCGTAACCCAATCATGAGTCATTTCGCCTTCATCCTCTAAAACAAATTCAGTCATTGCAGACATCATACATGAGGATGGGTTTGTGACTGGTGCATGCTGTATAACAATATTCGGGGCTGTGAGAGTTGCTAACCAATTTCCCCAACGGGAGGAGGTGACAGAAGTGACTTTTGCTTGATTCATTAGTGCGGACACTGCGTGAGGGCATTTTACGTTTACAGTCTGACCTAACACCATTCCTGCCAATTTTGTAGGAATTACTGTAATTTCTGCACCTGTATCAAGCAAAAAATCAATCTCTTTCTCTTTTATACTACCTTTCACAAAAAAATGTTGGTCATTGTGTTGGATTACAGGGGAAAGGTAGCTACTCACAGCCCCAACAATTAGTTTTTTTCCTGGTCTTGTTGTGCTCTTAGAAGAGCCTGAACTAGCTGTCCTACAGTTTCAGTGGTCACTGGCGGAACTACTTCAGGGTTGTGGGCAGGCTGAGAAGGAGCAGAATTATGCATAGCATTTCTTTTACTATCTTGCAACTTCTTCCTACACTCTTTCTCCCAATGTCCTAATTTTCCACAGTATTTGCATTTGTTTTCTCTTTTAGACCATCTATTGTCTTGTTTCGTTGTGTTAAACGTAGCTGCTTCTACTCTTACTTTTGCCTTGACATCAGCATCTCTTTCCCATGTAGCTAACCTGTTTAGGTTACTTCTGAGAGTTCTGTTAGACCAAGTTAGATCTAAGAATGGTAAAGCTTTTCTGTATTCGGCTACAAGGCCATCTGACCAGATACGAACCAGGGGTCCCTTGTCATCTAGCACACTTTCAGGGTCATCAACAATTCCACTGTAGATTACAGCTGACTGACAAAATCTCTCAGTATATTCACTCACAGTTTCTTCTTTCCTTTGCACACAGGTAGTAATTCTAGACCAATCTATTTTGGATCCTAAGATATTCTTTAGGATTTTCAAAATACCTTCTCTTAAATCACCCTTACTGGCATTTCGCAGTTCAGAAGTAACAGCAGATTCAAAACTGTTGAATTCAGATTCAGTTAGGATTTGTGACATCAGCTGCGTGACTTCTGCCAACGACATGTCATAAAGACGCATTTTACTGATCAATGTTCTTCTAAATTCAGAAAAATGTGTGCGTGCTGGCGGTAAACTCTGAGATAGTCTCTCTATATCTTTAGGACATAAAGCTTTGGCAACAGTTTGTATTTGCACAACAGAAGAATTGAGAGGAACACTATCAGTGTCCTCAATCCCCTGCGATCTTCTCCTAGCACCACACACATTGACCGAATTTACAAGCACATCAGTTACTGATTGGAGAGCTACATCTGTTTCAAAGAACGCTTGTAAATCAGGGTAAATGTTATCAGGCTGACTAACTTTCACATCAGTTTTTGCTGCAGCTTTCTTGAGGTTCAATTTCTTAGTCAAAGTGGATACTCTAGCACGGAGTTCATTGTTCTGTTTCTCTAGCTCTGAGTTACGCTGAGACTGTTGTGTCGCTAGCGTTACACTGAATTCTCTGTGACAACAGATAATGCCTTTCACATTGTTCTTACGAATACTTGCTCCTAGTACCTTTTTACACTCATCTACCGACCAAGTCTTGTCTGGATGAATCTCATATTTCTGCGTTAGTTCTTGTCTAACTTTTTCAGTGACTATTAGGTCCATTTGTTCCCCTAACAGCGTTTTGAATTCACTATCTGACCACAAAGGAGTCGCAAGACCAGTCTTTCTGTGGTTGGAATCAGCCTAGCATTCCTTCTAACCATTTTGCAAGTTTCCACAAAAAAAAAATAAAAAAAACTTCTCTGATCAACAGAGGGTACAATTGTTAAAAAAAAGCTTAACTATTGTTAACTTTCCAAATTACCAACACTTCACACTTAACTTCCCTGCCTACAAAACAGAGGATAAACCAAAATTATTAGCACGAAATGCTAACCTTCCCTGCCTGAAACAGAGGATAACAAATTATTAGCACGTAATGCCAAATCTTCCCTGCCTGAAACAGAGGATAACCAATTATTAGCACGTAATGCCAAATCTTCCCTGCCTGAAACAGAGGATAACCAATTATTAGCATGTAATGCCAAATCTTCCCTGCCTGAAACAGAGGATAACTTTCATCTCTAAAAGAAAAACTTTAGAGGATAAACTTAGTTAAACAAACCCTACAGATGTATGTTAACTCTTCTCTGACGGCACATAGGATACAAAATTCGTACTGGTCTTAGGTTCTTTTGGATTAGAGACCGCACTCACCACAACCCTTGGTTGAGAGAAAAATTCAGTCTGGGAATCTTTGTTCAGCTGGAAGTTTTGCTGGATTCCAAAAGATGCAGTCTGGATGCAGATCTTTGTTTGAGCTTGAAGTTTTTCAGGTGAGGAAGCTGGAACTCTATCCGGGTCACGGCACCATCTGTTGTGAACTTGGTTCTTCTAAAGTGTAGGAAACTCAGAAGAGAAGACCAGGAGACTTCGGATTTGATCGTCAGCAGGATTCTTTTATTGAGAAATCCAAGCTGGTGGTAGCTGTAGTCATCGAAATCTCAATCTTAAGTAACTTTACAAGGTTATTTTATAGGCATTTTTGGAGGAGGGATTCTTGGAGGTGGAGACAAACTCAAACAAAGCAAGCACATGAGGGAGGCGTTAGTTTGTTGCTAAACTTCCCGTGGTTCTAATCTCATCAACATAATCAAATGCATAGACACTAATTCAATCAACCTAACGAATCCACGTCTGGGCCAGGGGGCTCCGAAAGATAGACACTAATCCAATCAACCTAACGAATCAACGTCTGGGCCAGGGGTTCTTTGAATCTCTGCCAATCAACATGACTTGATTGAGACAAAGCACAGTTATACATTGAGTCAGGAGTGGATAATAAGAATCTAAATTAAGCATTTAAATAAAATTTGTAATCCCACACCTGGTAAACGTTTATGAGTTTGGATCTGTCTCTATCCTGTCGCTGGTATTTGATCTTTGCCTGTTTAACGTTGTCTTTAATAAAAGCTGCAAATGGATCCCCAGGCCTCAGACCCTTTGTTACAGAAGACTTCGCCAAACAGCGATCCAGCAGCATTGAAGCAGTTAACGACCGAACTCACTGCTCAAGCCTCGCAACTCGCGGTGCATCAACATCAGCTGCAGCGACTCACAGCGCTCACCGAGCAGCTGGTTACCGCTTTGCAAGGAGTGCATATAACTCAACCGCAAGCCGTTGCCAGCCCGCCACCTTCTCCAACCATGCAAACTCCCCCAGTCAGCCCACGACTCGCCTTTCCAGAGAAGTTTGACGGCGATCCCACTAGATGCAAAGGCTTCCTGTTACAATGCTTGCTCTTCGTTAACCAGCAACCAGCACTTTACCCCACCGAATCTGGTCGTGTTGCCTTTGTGTGCTCATTACTCACCGGCAAAGCTTTGGACTGGGCCACCGCAATCTGGAGGACCGATGGCTCCGCCTTCCCAACCTTCGACTCGTTTCTCCACCACTTCAGGGAGGTGTTTGACCATCCAGCAGAGGGAAGGGGAGCGGGTGAGCAGCTTCTCGCACTCTCACAAGGCAGGAGAACGGCGGCCAAATATGCACTGTCATTCCGCACCCTGGCGGCACAAACCACGTGGGTTGAGGATACCCTGAAGCTGTTGTTCCGGAAGGGGTTGAACGCTGAATTGCAGTCCGAGCTAGCGTGTCGAGACGAGGGAAGCACCCTGAGCCAATTCATTGAGCTCACGATCCATCTAGATAATCTGATTCGCTCTCGACGCACGGTGCGATCTGTCCCTCGCTCGCCACCCAAATCTCATAATGCCGTGGAACTGATGCAACTAGGGTTCACTCCCCTCACTCCCCAGGAGAGGGAGCACCGCATGCAGAACCAACTCTGTCTATACTGTGGCCAGGCGGGCCATATGAGGAACACCTGTCCCGTTCGGCCATCATCGGATCGGCGCCCGGTGAGTGACATTACCCGCGCATTCAATTCAGTTTCCAGCATCACTCTGCCTGTCGAATTTATCTCTCAGAACCAGACCATCCAGACGACCGCGCTGCTCGACTCAGGAGCCACTGGAAACTTCATAGATAGTTGTTTGTCGGTCAGCTGCACCTAGAACTAAACCCCTGTAATTCCTCCTTGGCAGTGGAGGCGCTAGATGGCCGTCCCCTGGGCAAGGGAAAGATTCTCCGTCTCACAGAGCCAGTCACCCTACGCATCGGAACCCTGCATTCAGAGAGAATCCAATTCTACGTCATACGATCACCTACCCATCCGCTGATTCTAGGACTTCCCTGGCTTCGAACACATGACCCACAGATATCCTGAAGAGAGGGGCAGATCACTGAGTGGGGACCAACATGTCAGGAACGTTGTCTATCCAAGATCACCCGAAAACCTAACACAACCCCGACTCCCACCAGTGACGCTATTAGCTTACCCCCCCGAGTACGCAGACCTCGTAGAGGTTTTCAGCAAAGGAAAAGCCTCACAACTTCCCATTCACCGCTCAGTCGATTGCGCAATCAATCTTCTGCCTGGCACCACCCCTCCCAAGGGGAGGATCTTTCCGCTGTCACAACCAGAATCAGAGTCCATGAAGACCTACATAAAGGAGGAATTAGCCAAAAGGTTCATCAGACCGTCCACCTCTCCTGCCTCGGCGGGATTTTTCTTCGTGAAGAAGAAGGATAGAGGCCTGAGACCATGCATTGACTATCGAGGTCTAAATGAGAATACCGTGAAATTCCGCTACCCGTTACCACTCGTTCCCGCGGCCCTCGAACAACTGCAGCAGGCGAGATACTACACCAAGCTCGACCTACGCAACGCCTACAATTTGGTTCGCATCCGTGAGGGGGACGAGTGGAAAACAGCCTTCTCCACCACTAGTGGGCACTACGAGTATTTGGTTATGCCCTTCGGGCTCGCTAACAGTCCGTCAGTCTTCCAGGCGTTTATGAATGACATCTTCCGCGACATGTTGGACAGATGGGTAATCGTGTACATCGACGACATCTTGATCTACTCCGATACTCCCAAGGAGCACGTACGCCACGTCCGATCAGTCCTCAAGCGGTTGCTACAACACCAACTCTATGTCAAAGCCGATAAATGTGAGTTCCATCGGACCAACACCTCCTTCCTCGGTTACATAATCAGTCAGGACGGGGTATCCATGGATGAAAAGAAGGTCCAGGCAGTGCTCGACTGGCCACAGCCCCAAACAGTAAAGGAATTACAGCGCTTCCTGGGGTTTGCCAACTTCTACCGCCGTTTCATCCGAAACTTCAGCTCCGTCGCCTCCTCGCTCACCGCCATGACCAAACGCAGCGCTTCTCGCTTAATGTGGTCCCCCGAGGCGCTCCGATCGTTCCAGGAACTAAAGGCCCGCTTTACCTCCGCACCTATCCTTCGACACCCCGACCCAGAGCGCCAATTCACCGTTGAGGTCGACGCGTCCAATACAGGGGTGGGAGCCGTATTGTCCCAACGCCAGGGTGAGCCCGCCAAACTATACCCTTGTGCTTTCTTCTCCCGCAAACTCTCAGCTGCTGAACGGAACTACGATGTAGGCAATCGCGAGCTCCTAGCCATAAAGCTAGCATTGGAGGAGTGGCGGCACTGGCTGGAGGGTACCACACATCCTTTCATCGTACTTACTGATCACAAAAATCTAGAATATCTACGTTCAGCCAAACGCTTAAACCCCAGACAAGCCAGATGGGCGCTATTCTTCACTCGCTTTCACTTCACTGTAACTTATCGACCTGGCACGAAAAACACTAAGGCCGATGCTCTCTCCCATCAAACCGAGGAGGTAGAACACCCCAGTGCCTGCGAGAACATCCTTCCCGAGAGGATCCTGCTGGCTCCAGTACAATGGGATATAATGACCGAGATTGCCCACGCCAATCGTCAGACTCAGCCTCCTCCAGAATGCCCGGCCGATCTAGTCTTCGTTCCAGAACCCTTCCGTGAGTCACTGCTCCGTCAGGTCCACGCAAGCCCCAGTTCAGGCCACCCTGGAGTCACTGCCACGGAACATCTCCTGCGAAATCGCTTTTGGTGGCCAGCACTTCTGACAGACACGACCCACTTCATCTGCAATTGCAACACTTGCAACACCACCAAATCACTCAGACAACTTCCAGCCGGACTACTGCAACCCTTACCCACACCCCGACGCCCTTGGTCACATATCGCCATCGATTTCATCACTGATCTGCCCAACTACCAAGGTAACACAACTATTCTCACCATTGTCGACCGATTTTCCAAGGCCTGCCGCCTCATACCCTTGCCTAAACTGCCTTCTGCTCTCGAGACAGCTGAACTATTATGCAACCGGGTGTTTCGCTATTACGGCCTGCCCGACGACATCGTCTCCGATCGTGGTCCCCAATTCACATCAAGAGTATGGTCAGCCTTTTTCAAGAGTCTCAATATCAATGTCAGTCTCACTTCAGGTTACCATCCACAGTCCAACGGACAGACTGAGCATCTTAACCAGGAGGTTATCCGCTTCCTTCGCTCCTACTGTCAACAACAACAGATGGAGTGGAGTTGATACTTGATGTGGGCAGAGTACGCACAGAACTCCCTGACCAAAGTCGCCACAGGCATGACCCCGTTCAAGTGTGTTCTCGGATTTCAGCCACCGATGTTCCCCTGGTCCGGAGAGCCCACCGAGCTGCCCTCGATTACGGAATGGTTGCAACGCAGTGAGGAGGTCTGGGACCGGGCTCACATCCATCTGCTACGAGCAGTCAGGCGCCAGGAATTCCAGGCCAACCGACACCGACGATCAGATCCCATCTACCAGCCGGGGCAGTGGGTCTGGCTCTCGACCCGGGATCTTCGCCTCCGGCTACCATGCAGGAAACTCAGTCCCAGGTATGTTGGACCCTTCAAAATTTCCAGACAAATCACCCCTGTATCATTTCGACTAGAACTGCCTTCTAATTACCGCATCTCTCCCACGTTCCATGTATCCCTGCTGAAACCCGCTGGTGGTCCGAGAGGGGCTTCGGAGGAGGGAGCCGAACCACAGACTCCCCCGCCCATCCTGGTCGACGGCGAGGAGGCGTATCGCGTGCATGAACTGCTAGATTCCAGATGCCAGGGCGGTACGCTACAGTATCTGGTCGACTGGGAGGGGTTCGGTCCGGAGGAGCGATCCTGGGTCGCGTCAGGAGCCGCTCGCAGGGGGAGGGCTCTGTTACGACCGAGGCTCCCGTACCGGCCCCTCTGCACCACCAGAGGGAGCCGTCCCCGGAATATTAACCATCCCCATTCGGACTCCAGTTCCCATCATTCCTCATACCTGGGTCTGACTAATCATCCACACCTGCAACTCATTTACACGCACACATTTAAGCCACACACTCACACAGACTCAGTGCGAAGTCTTGTTTTGCCCCAGTTACATTTCTGAGCGTTCTTCCTGTTATCATTGATCTTCTGTGTACGACCTAGGACTGTTTATCTGACCCTGTGATTCTCTGCCGCCTGCCCTTGTGATCTGATCTCTGGACTGTCTATTACTTCTCCTGTCTGCCGCCTGCCTCGACCTAAGCCTGGTAAACGTTTATGAGTTTGGATCTGTCTCTATCACCCCTGTCGCTGGTATTCAATCTTTGCCTGTTTAACGTTGTCTTTAATAAAAGCTGCAAATGGATCCCCAGGCCTCAGACCCTTTGTTACACTATGGTTTGATTTGATTGATGTTTTGCTGTATGACATCAGAGTGAACGCTCGTGAATGAAGCATTAGAGCAGCTCGTGATCAGATAACACACAGAGACGTGAAGGGTTCATTAGGAGCTTGTTGTTTGTCTTTTTTAAGCGTGTTGTATTTGCTGTTCTTGCAGTCAGTGTTATATTCCCAGCACTAATGAAGCGTGTGTCTGTCGCGTTCTGATCTTCATGGTCATCTTAAACGGTATTTCTGGAGCTCAGTTGCTTTGGTCTGTTTTTATAAGCACAAAAAAAATATTGTCTTATATATACTTCTTTGATTATAAATGTAGCCTACCTGGGATGGTGCCCGACGCAAACAGCATACACTGCATATAGTATCGTTCATATCGCACAGACAGGGCCGCAAGACCACTTTAGCATCTGACCTCAAAGGGGCAGGGGCTCGAGCCCCCCTGGCACCTTGTGCACGCCACTGAGGAAAAATGTATGGTAAATGTATTCGCTCATAATGTTGCACTCTTGTCACTCATAAGATACAAAATCCCACAACATTTGACATTACTGACATTAAAGGAAAGCCAATAAAGTGAAGATTACTGAAACACAAAGTGCTGAAATTACACTCAACACACTTGTATAAATAAACCAGAAGAATTATCCAAGAATTGTAAATATACACAAATAACTAGTATTGTGTCTCCTTCCTGACTTTAAGGATCTCCTCCCCCTGGCAAAACAAAAATCCATATTTCTCTGATTAAAATGCAGTCTCCAAGATGTTCCAAGCTCAGGTTATTACTTAACATTTCTACATTTCACTTTTGATTATACCCTGTATAATTTATTATGTGACAAATAAAGAAACCTTGCCCTTGAACTGCTCAATTCCTATAGATCTACACATACCTCGGTCATCTGCTGCGGTAAATTTAATATTAACCTCACAATCCCTCTGAACATCACCTCTGAATAGATAATGGAGGCTCCAGGGACCAAAAGCTACTGATTATGTTAAGAAAGATTAAAACCTCACAACAGCTGCATCTCAATGCCTCACTGCCCAGGCTCTCAGCACATTAACATCTTCCTTAAATAAATTTTAGGCTCTGTCTAGCCAGTCATGGTCTCACAGAGTGATGCTGTGCCTGGGTGATATCAACTCTGGCACATGATTTGATCAAGAGCCTGCTCTCTCCTAATGTGCCCTGAGAACTGTTATAGCTAGCAGATCAGCTGCTCGAGTGCCTTCTCACTGTCTGACAGCATGACATGGTGTAAAGTACCAACATTACCCTTGCATATTTTTGTATGTGAGGTGATCATCAGATGTCATCGGTAGCAAACAGGCCGGAACTAATAGTATTGTGGATCTTTAAACAATCCATTGCTGAATTTACTGTATGAATGTACTGGAAATGTAAATAAACTATTCTGAAATTATTATTATTATTTTGTGGGCATCAGAAAAAGTAAGAGCAAAAACAATTTGATCGTATCTGGACATTCTACAACTGAGATGACTCCCAAAAAAATGCTGGTAAATGCATTTAGAGAAATTCTAGACAGTGTGTATAGAACTAAACAATTGTAACACATTTTTTGACATATTTAAATGCATATCAGGGTGTCTGTATGTGTGCGGTGCAAGAAAACCACAGGGAAAGTGGTATGGGTTTTGACTCATTTTGCCAGATCTTGCTAGAAAAAAACTACGAACAAGCCCATGATAAACTAAGATACAAATGTTTTATATTGAAAACAAGACCAAAATATTGCGACCTGTACCTGCCTTCTTTAATATCTCCATAATATTGATTGCTTTTTGAACTGAAGCTAAACAAGAAGCCCAAACTTTTCTTAGAATATGTGGACATGACAACCCTAGAAAGAGTGCGCTGTGCAAAGCAGCCTTACTCCAGCCAGAAGAGCATTGGAGTAGTCCAGCTTAGAAATGAAAATGGCCTGGACAAGGCGTTGTGCAGCATGCTCTGTCAGAAAGGGCCTGATCTTTCTGATGTTGTGTAGTGCAAACCTGCAAGATCGAGCAGTCTTGGCAATGTGCTCTTTGAAGGTCAGCTGGTCATCAAACAATACTCCATGATTTCTGACTGAAGACAAGATCAGTCTTTGCCAGGTTGAGCTGTAGGTGATATTCTTTCATCCATGCCAAGATGTTTTCCAGGCAGCCTGAGATCCGTGCAGCTACTGTTGGATAATCTGGTTGAAAAGAGAGTAGGATACTACAGAGAAAATATTGGAGGGAGAAAAGGAGTGTAGGTTTCGTCTAAAAGTAACTGGTAATGGGGGTTGGTGGCACCCGGGTAGCAAAGTGTAATGTAAATTTAATGAAGAAATGGTCAGAGATATGTAGTGATTGCACCATAATGTTATCTGCAGTAAAATTGTATGTGTAAATTTATTCAAGTTGGTTGCCTGATTTGTCCGTGCTGCAGGACCTGATTTTACCAAGTGTGACATGTCCCTGGATCAACGTCTTTGTTATTATCAATCATATTTGAAGAACAAGATTATATTTTTTTTGTGAAGTTTAGGCTTACGATCAGTGTTTGTTACTTGTACATCAGTGTCATGCATCTATAATTTCCTCTGATTTTAGGGATTACTCATGGGTAAGGTTAAGTTTAGGTGTAGGGAAATGGTCAATATAAAATTTTTGGATTAAAATGTTGTTACAGGGTCAACATATATTGTTGACCCTGTAACTTGACCCTGTTCTTGCAGGGAACACATCCAACTCAGCAAAATCAGGATGTGCGTCCGTGCAAGTAGTGGTAAGGCATTTGAGATCAAATAAAACTAGGAGTGAATGGAAGTCTGTAGCATAAGGTCTCTCTAGATGAATGTTGAAATCACCTAAGACTAAGAGTGGAGAACCATCCTTCATGAAAGAGGACAGCAGCCCGTCCAGCTCCTCTAGGAAGGTGGCTAGAATTTGTCCAGGTGGGTGGTAAATTACCACAATCTGGAGTTTTATAGGAGCTATTACAGTAATTGCATGAGATTCAAATGAGTTGTAATTGCCTGGGAAGAGTGGGTTGAGTATTTACAATTGTTTGAAATGAGCAGACTAGTGCCCCCACACTGGCCAACTTGACGTGGGGTGTGAGAGAAAGATAAATTGCTAGAGAGGGCAGCTGGGGTTGCTGAGTTTTCTGGACTAACCCAGGTCTCAGTTAAGCCCAAGATGCTGAGTGTGGATTGTAAAGAAAAAGTAAAAATGCAGTCTGCTTTGTTGACAGCTGACTGACAATTCCAGAGAGCCACGGCGAAAGAAAGAGGTGTAGTAGAAGATGTAGAGATATAGCGCAGGTTAGGAGAATTATGTTACAGTCTGCGTGTGATGTTATAGCGTGGTTGAGAGTAGGGCTGTAGTACTAGAGACGTTTTTCTATCGTCTCGGACTTGTCTTGGACTCGTTGGTATTTGGACTCGGACTTGTCTCGGACTTGGTCATCGGACTCGCCAAATGTTCAAGTTGGTCTCGACCGAGTCCAGCAATATATGCTTTTTTTTTCTCTTTCAAAACAAAACCATTAATCTGGCTCACTTGTTCCGCAAATGGGTAATGTAATTGCCATTGGTTTAACTCCATCTAGAACTGGCATTGCCATTGGTCAACTGTTAAATGCACAGCTGCGTCATATGAGTGTGCGCCTGGCTCTGAGTGTGCTGCCTGGAGGCATAAATCATTTTTATTTTGGCCACAGACACGCTGTCAACAAGTTGCATAATACAGTTTGGTTTTACAAAGTTCGTTGGAGTTTTCCCTCTCATTTTCCTTCGCTTTTAAATACCTTATTAATGCCCGTGCACATTTTGCTTTCACTTTCATTTCAGGTCAATTGCTTATCTATAACTTACAATGACACATTTTCTGCAATAAACATGGGACTTTAATTAACAAAATGAATAAAAATACACCATTACCCTGCTATAAGCCTAATATAAAATTACAAACTTGCAAAATGTTTAAATGTAAAAAAAAAAAACACTGACAATCATCAAACACCTTGGCACCAAATGAATAAGAAAAAGAACAAATAAGAGCAAAACGAATAAAGCCTGGAGGCACGGAATAAAACTGGATGTAAAATAAAATAAATTACACAATGTAAATAAAGTAAAAAATAAGCAAACACTGTGGCAATTGCTGGGCGATTTATCAGATTGTATCGATTCATTCAAATCTAATGTTTTGCCACAATTAGATTTTTTATAAATCGAGGAATCGCGATTTTGAATAGAAATATTACCAGACGCTAGAATTAGACACTTTGATAATAACAGTAAAGAGAAAAGAACAATCCACCCGCATGTCGATGCACATGATTAACCGCTCACATGTGATGCTCTCTAGGTGCCATTCACACAGAGTGTGCTTTTGTGTTGACGTGGGCAGTGGAATAGAAAAAATATAATCAGATGTGAGTTAAACATCTTTTAATAACTAGAGTGCCGCGTTTTTAGAAAGCAGTGAAAGCTCATGCACGAGACGCTGCAAGAGACGCAAGCGCAACAGTCAATCGTGTCCATGCTTACATAGAAAAAACAACGGAACAGCAGCGTAATCAAATACAAAACCTGTGAAGAACTACTGCTGTATGTCTGATATTTGAGGTTTACATCCCGGTGACAGGCTGAAAACTGCTGTTCATTGTTTTACAGAGACTTTATAGTTAATAATAGCACTCTAGGTTATACCTGCAGTCATTTTGAATTGACCTTCAGTCATTTTGAATTGTTTTTTTTGAGCATTTGTCTTGTATTATTTCAGAACATATAGCCTAATATGCATAATATAAGTTTGTTCAAGATCTAGTTGTAGTTCATCTTTTCTGCAAATATATTTAGTGATTTGTTTAACATTTACATCACGAAGACAACGTCATGTGTGGTACACTTAGAATATACTTTTCTTTAACTAGAGGGTTAATAAAGAGAAAGTTGCTTGAATCATGTCGTAGTTACATTTTCAAGTTGACTAGATAAAATCTTACAAAATCGAGAATTGGTCAAATATTAGTGAAATTGCTGAACCTAAAATATCCTCCTGAGACGCCCCCCCCTAAAAAAAGTTTTCATGTCATTACATTGTTTAGACCATAAGAAAAAAAATATATATATTAATTTTTTTATTTTTTTTTTTAAATGTTCATTTATGAAAAACTCTCTATTTTATTCATAGAGGACACAAGGACTAAAATTAAATGGCATGAATAGACATCAAAACGGGAAAATCAATGGGAGTTTTTTTAAATCACCAAATAATTTTTTAGGTTTCACTATGTTTTAAAATGTATAACAAAATTATTTGATATACCATTTTGTTTTATGCAATATGTTTGTAAAAAATTCCATAAACTGGTTTCCCATGAAACACAGTGTACCTATACACTGCATCTAATTTGCTCATTAATGTGTTGCTGTTGGGACAGAATGTTGAAAAATAATTTTCATAATGGGAGTAATACATGGCCAGCTTTTCATAATAATATATAATATTTAATAAGAAAACTGATATATAATTTATTTCCCTATTCAATTGTTGTCTCCCAAAATGCATAATAAACATGCTTTTAGTCCTGGTATCCTCTACATTGAACATGTATGAAATTATGTCCTGTTTCATAACAAGTCATATTTGAATTTGAAAACCCATAACATTTTCCTGAGATGTTGCTTTATGACAAACAATCTGAAAATGATTCAGATATAAAAGACATTACAGAATATAATCATATTTCCATAAGGATGTATAATTTTTCACTAAATTAAATATAGCCATCTTTAAAGACGTATGAGAGGGTCTAAAAAAGATTTAGTATCTCTATAAAGCCCTGAATGTGTTCTGTACAGGACATCCAGGCTTATAACTGTGACATGTAAGGTCTCAGAGAAATACACTAATATAATGTCCACTACAGAGGCAAAAATTCCATATCTGGGTCTCAGGAGGAGAAATAAAATAGCCTAATTTGATCCTAAAGTGTTGCTGCACATGCTTTTAGATCATTACAAACAATAATGCAAAATTATTATATTAGAATAGAAGATATGCCGTCTCTCGTATCACATCAATTATCAATAATTAAGTATGTGGTTTTGAAGAAGATAATTTTTTTCTTTCTCTGTTTTGACCTTCTCATTTGGACTTGGACTTGACTTGGACTCGAACCTCTTTGGACTCGGTCTTGACTCGGACTCGAACCTCTTTGGACTCGGTCTTGACTCGGACTCGAACCTCTTTGGACTTGGACTTGTCTTGGACTCGACAACGGTGGACTTGACTACAGCCCTGGTTGAGAGACAACCAGAAGGGTTTGGAAACACATGATAGGTGGAAGGATAGAGGAATGGGCCAGAAAAGACTGCTATAAATAGGGGAATAAACATATTGCAAGAGATTTCAACAAAGATCAAACACAGTTCTGCAAAAATAAAGAAAAGGCATATAATTAATTAACACCATGGAGACGATTAATGATGCAATGGTGCATTTTATGACTTCTCTGGCTTTCAAACACACCTAGTGAAGCCTGTTTCAAGTAGCAATGAGATGCACATACTGTATATAGGGCCTCAGCACACAATTCTCAAACATGGTGAGGATCATCAAATTTTAAATCAGCAAAAATATGAACTCTGATCCACATGAAAGCTAATTGACAGTGACAGCAGCAGCAGCAGCATAAATTAAGCCAGTGAAAAAAATATACAATATTTGTATATTAACACAAAATGTTTTCAAGCTGCAATGCATGCTGGGAAGTTGTGCAATATTGTTCAATGTAAAATTGTTTGTTCAAATGACTCAATTTGAAAAGTTGGAAGAACATTTGGATATGTTGTGAACAAATAGTTGAGTATCTAAGTAAGGTAAACAAAACAACTTTTGCTAGCAACATGTTTAGAGTATTTTTGTTCAGTTCATACAAAAAATTAAACTGACTTCTACTAAAAAATCTTTGTTGTCCCGCCTCAGCTGATCGTCCAAAGTCTCTTTCCATCTCAGCTGATTGTCCAGAGTCTTGTCCCACCTTGGCCGCCACGCCTGAGTCCCCGGCCAAGATAGCCACCAGGCCTGAGCCTTGCCACGCCACGGCCATCACGTCAGAGCCTCGTCATACCACAGCTGCCAATGATGTTTCCCTTAAGGATATTTTTTGGGGGGCTATAGTACCCAAGCTCTTGCAGACGCGGAGCAAGGGCCAGGACTGATCGCCAATGTGATGGACCCACCACTGACCTCAGTGCTGTCGTTGAGTCTAATCTGTTCATGCCATGCCAAGTCTGTTTCAAGCAAAGTCTTTTTGGATTATGTTTGTATTTTGGATCACTTTGTAAATAAAGCTGCACATGGGTTCTTAGACTAGCCTCCAGTGGACTGCCTGTTACATATGTGTTGTGGAAAGGTGTCTGCTAATGGCGGAAATGTAAAGATGGTAAATAGCACATGCTGCATTAAAGTATATTATTTTACATACAATTAATTAAAATAGAAATAAATCAGTATTTACTGGTTAACCACTGATCGTGCCTTGGCTTCTTTTGGATGTGTTCTCATTATTATGGTTTCTTATTTTTTTTTTGCATTAGTTAATTATTAACAGAATTCAAGTTAGTTTAATATGTAATTATCACAAATGTTTACATAATTGTAAGGACACTCCAGCATTTGTTTCAATTTATGTTTTCTTTGTAATTTTCTAAAGTACAGTATTGCAGGCTGGTTGGGGAGTGATGAAGAGGCTTTGTAATAATGTGGGTTAGAAGGTTCCTCATGAGTTCTGAGATTTTGCTCGATCCTGGAGCTTTTGCGACTCCAAAACTACTCTAGATCACTTCTCATCTCCATCATCAGTATGTGAATGAAAAGTCAACTTTCACATTGTTAACAAAAGTCTTTATTATTTATGTAACCATCATTCTATGTTTGAGTAGTCACAAGACTGTTACACATACACACACACGCACGCACAATATCAGGCTGATAGTTCATTGACTCTTTTGGATAAATCACATTTAAGCAGTGGTCTAGTTTTTTGTAGTGGGTATAATCTAATTCTTCCCACATCCTCATAGCCGAGACGGGACGAGACTCTGGACGATCAGCTGAGGCGTGACGAGACTGACGAGGAGCAGCAGGCGTGACGTTAGCAGGCCGTGGAGTAGCAGGAATGACGTTAGCAGGCATGACATTAGCAGGCTTTGGCTTGGCAGACATGACATGAGCAAACCTTGGCTTGACAGACATGGCATGAGCAGACCTTGGAGTAGCAGACATGATGGGAGTAGGCTTTGCAGATATGACGTGAACGGACTAAGAAGTAGTAGGCATGACGTGAAAACTCCTGACATAACGATCGGGACGTGAAAATGCTCTGGTGCAGAGGGCACAACACAATTGTGGGGCTCCTCATCCACAACTCCCATAGTAAAAGGTGAACCATCCAGCAACAAAACAGTCAACATATCTTTCCAGTGACCAACAAAACTTACCCCTTGGCAGACTTGAATGAAGAGGTTAGTCTACACCAGTGGTTCTCAATTCCAGTCCTGGGGACCCCCAGCTCTGCACATTTTGCATGTCTCCCTTATTCAACACACCTGACAAAGATCATCAGCTCATTAGTTCAGTTCATGTCTCACTCTCCTAATAAGCTGACGATGAGCTCAATCAGGTGTGTTAAATAAGGGAGACATGCAAAATGTGCAGAGCAGGGGGTCCCCAGGACTGGAATTAAGAAATACTGGTCTACACCAAAACGTAAAAAATGTCCTTAAGCACCATGCAAGTGAGAAAGTTCACAAAAGTCCTCCAGCTATTGCTCTATAGCCTTGTTTCCTTGAGAAAGGCGGAGTAAGAGAGAAACTGCTGGTTTCATGGTTGTGGTCGTGTATTCTGTAACAGGCAGTCCACTGGAGGCGAGTTTAAAAACCCATGTGCAGCTTTATTTATAAAGTGATCCAAAATACAAACAGACTCGACTTGAAACAGACTCGACTTGAAACAGACTCGACTCACCAGCAGCAGGTTGCAACATCAATACATGACGAGAGACAATGGCAACATGATGGCTACTTATAGCAAACAATACAGGTCATATGACAAGAACCAACCAATGAGAGACAGGACACATGACTACCAATCAGAACATGACACAATGAAAAAGAGAACCAATAGCATGAATACATGAGGGCAAGGGAAGCAAGACACAATCAGGGACCATGACTCACCAACTCCAAAAAAGAAGACATGAAAACATGAACATCAAATAAAACCCAAAAACCCATGTTGCAACAACTTACAAAAGAGGAACAAAAGCAATGAATCAAAGTGTCATAATATTCATTGTATAAAATGACAGGTTCATTATCTTGAAGAGCAATAAATCTAATCAATGTGGTGTGGTTTTCTGGTTTCAATATTTTTCAAATGCTTCTATGATATTTTGGAGTAATATTTGACCTAATACACAACTCATCACTATAAAAAATGTATTAATGTAATAATGTAAATTATTTTGATGACCGCAACTGAAGTTGAAATTTAAAGTGGTGCAAATTATTGAGAAGGATTTTTCCTTTTTTTTGTTCCAGCAAAAAGTTGATATTTCCAACAAAATTAGTTAATCTCACAAGTATATTAGGCATTATGAAGACTAAGCCTGAAGTAATTACAAGTATTAGAGGCCCAAGAGCACTAAAATTGGCTGTGTGTCTACAATAAGAGCAAGTTGGCAGAATAAAAATCAAAGGAAATTAAGTTATGTTTAAGTAGGATATATTTCTTCTCTTTTGCTCCCTAACCCAGATCTGAACCTTTAAACAGCTCAAATTCATTATTCACACATTCAGGTAATTAAATCAAAAACGTCATCAGCTTGGAAAACCATTTACATATTGTAAATAAATGAATACATGTAAGATCAAGATTATTTCAACAACAAAAATAAATTCAGATAGAAAATATAGAATAAACAGTGTCAGACTGCATGTGACACCAATTGTCCCTTAATGTATGAATATAACAACAATTATGTACACAGCTGATCTGAGTTGTTAGCTTTTATATATTGCATTATCAAAAAAACCCTGCGGTACAATAAATGTATTGTTGTATGGGATCTCACACAAGATATATCCAAATTATTGCTAAAACAAATTGAAACAATAATTACAATAATTGCTTTACTCCAGACCTTTAAATGTGTATTAGTTTGCAATATTTTTTTTATAGGAATAATTCACACACACAAAACAAATCCTGAAGATTTTTCTCCTTCTTAGGCCATCCAAGATGTAGATGAGTTTGTTTCTTCATCATCAGAACAGATTTGGAGAAATTTAGCATTATACAACTTGCTCACCAATAGATCCTTTGCAATGAATGGGTGCCGTCAGAATAAGAGTCCAAACAGATGATAAAAAACATCACAATAATCCACACAGTTTTGGGGGAAGTTACTTTTAAAAGTAATACATTACAAAATTGCTTACTCCCTAAAAAAGTAACTAATTACATTACTTAGATACTTTTTATAGAAAGTAATGCGTTACATTACTTTTACGTTACTTTTTATATATGAGCAGGGCTTGATTGTTTGTTTTTAATACAAGACGTTCTATTTAAAGCAAATGCAAAAGCCCTTTCAGACCAAAACGTGTAATGAATAAACCTCTGAAGGAAGGCTGAAGGAAGAGTAATTAATGTCTGTACAGTAGAATGCAGGAGAAGAGGTTCAACACTCAACACTTCAGCAATAAAAAAAACTATGAAGCACAATTGTTAGTTTATCTAAAGTATTTTTTGCTTCTATATGGTTGAAGTGGATCATCAAAGGTCAGCAGCAAAGACATTGGTTAGTAAAATGGGATTAGATACATTAAGGAATAAGTTAGGAACCCAACTCCTCTCCTTTGGACCATAATCCTTACAGTCCACCAGGTACTGAAATCCGCGTCCCCTCCGCCTAGAGTCCAGAATACGTTTTACAGAATAAGCAAGTTTCCCATCTACGAGTCCCGGCGGTGGGGGAACTGGGGCAGGCGGATTAATAGTATAATGAAAAACATGCTTTAATTTGGAAATATGGAATACGGAATTAATTCTCCTGTGTGCTGGAGAAAGTTTAAGGTGAACTGCCACTGGACTAATAATCTTGGTGACAGTAAACGGGCCAATGAATTTAGGAGCAAGCTTATTACAGATGGTACGGAGAGGAATATTCTTAGATCAAAGCCACACTTTTTGACCAACGATGTAGACGGGAGGCTTTGACCGGTGGCGATCGGCCTGGGGCTCCTCCAGGTGCGGCGGCACCTCTGGACAAAGGCGTAGGCAAAAAATTAGATAGCTGGTAACCTAAGCTACACTTAAACAGAGACAGGCCCATAGACGATACAGGTAAAGAATTGTGAGCGCACTCCACCCATGAAAGTTGCTGACTCCAAGAGGGTGGGTTCTGAGACACCAAACACTGCAACACATGTTCTAAATCTTGGTTGGCCCACTTTGTCTGACCATTACTCTGGGGATGATAACCAGAAGAAAGACTAACAATCGCCCCAACAAACGACAAAATTCCTTTAAAAATTTGGAGATAAACTGAGGCCCCCTGTCAGAAAGCACCTCCATCGGGAGGCCATGAATACGAAAAATTTGGTCATTGACAGCAACCGATGTTTCTCTGGCTGAGGGTATTTTGGTCAGGGGGATACAATGAGTTGCCTTCGAGAACCGGTCCACCACGGTCAAAACTACCATGTTACCCTGGGAGTGCGGGAGTCTCGTAACAAAATCTAGCGAAATATGGTACCAGGGTCTCAGAGGAACTGATAGCGGTTGAAAGAGTCCAGCAGGGGGTCAATTGTAAGTCTAAGAAATAGCACAGACTAAACAGGCCAAAACAAAAAATCGAATTTCACGGGCCATAGATTGCCACCAGAACCGTTGTTTAAACAGAAAAAATAGTATGACTAACCCCTGGATGACAAGCTACCTTGAAACAATGACCCCAACGGATGACATCAGACTGTAAATTATCTGGCACAAACAAACAACTTGGTGGGTATCCAGGCGGAGGTGTTACACCTTGTAAGGCCATACAGAACTCGATCTCCCAAGTCACTGCAAAAACCACAATTTTCTTGGGCAAGATGAGCTCGGGAGACAACGGGCACTCAGATTGGTGAAAAATGCGGGACAACGCATCAGGTTAAATTTTTTTAAAACCTGGATGGTAAGAAATGCAAAAGTGAAAGTGACCGAAAAATGAAAGCCCACTGAGCCTGCCTAGAGTTTAACCTTTTAGCAGACCTGATGTATTCAATGTTATTATGGTCTGTCCACACTATAAAAGGTTACCTCGAACCTTCCAACCAATGATGCCATTCCTCCATGGCGAGCTTGACTGCCAGCAACTCTCTATTACCAATGTCGTAATTGCGTTTGGCAGGTGATAAGCGGTGAGAAAATACGTGCTATGATGCATCTTGCCATCCGAGGAGGAGTGCTGGGAAAGAACCACGCATAAACTGACTAGCGGGATCAGGGGCAACAAGAATTAGAGCTGAAACAAAGCAACTCTTTAGTTTGGAAAACGCAGCTTCAGCTGATCTGGACCACCTGAACCTCGTTTTGGTGGTGGTCACAGCAGTCAAATGGGCGGCTAGCTGGCTGTAATTGTGAATAAAACGCCTGTAAAAATTGGCAAAGCCCAGGAACCTCTGCATGACCTTGCAGGAATCTGGGGTTGGCCAATCTACCACAGCCTGAACTTTGTTGGGATCCATGCGCACTCCCTCGGACGAAACAATGTAGCCTAAAAAAGGGACCGACTGTGTGAAAAAAAAAATTCTCCGCCTTGACAAAAAGCCAATTCTCTAGCAGCCTCTGAAGCACTAACCTGACGTGCTGAACATGTTCCTGGAGAGATCAATAAAAAATCTATATGTCATCCAGGTAGACATATATAAATGTATCATTGTGTCTCTCAAATGTCTCTCAGCACATCATTGACCAGTGCCTGGAAAACCACGGGAGCGTTGGATAACCCAAACGGTATAACAAGATTCTCAAAGTGTCCCCTAGGGGTATTAAAAGCGGATCTTCCATTCATCTCCCTCCCTTATGTGAACCAAATTATAGGCCTTATGAAGATCCAACATTGTGAAAAAGCAAGCACCCTGCAGACTCTCAAAGGCTGAAGACATGTGATGTTGTTCAACCCTCGATAATCAATACAAGGACGAAGGGAACCATCTTTATTTACCACCAAGAAGATCCCCGCACCTGCAGGAAAAGAGGAAGGATAGATGACCTTGGCTGCCAGAGAATCAGAAATATATTTATCCATGGCCTCCCTTTCCAGAGCTGAAAGCGAGTATAACCTGCCTTTAGGTGGAGACATACCTGACAATAGCACAGTCATAAGGACGATGCATAGGAAGAGAACCAGCCCGAGACTTACTGAACAGTCCCTTCAAGTCAAGATACTCAGCGGGCACGTCAGACAGATCCATATGTTCATCCTGTAACACAGAACACGACACAGAAGAACATGCAGACAACAAACAAGAAGCATGATAGTTCCACTTATATTCCTCCGCCAAAGTGTGAAATTCGATGGAGTAATCCGTCACTGATCAATTTCCTTGACATAACTCAACAAACACCCGCGCCGCCTCCTTGCCAGATGCAGCCCGATCGAACACCTTCTTGAGTTCCTCTGAGAAGTACTGGAATGAAGAACAACAGTGGTGCTTTTGTTCTCACACCATCGTTCCCCAGAGAGCTGCTCGTCCAGTTAACAGAGTGATCACAAAAGCCACTTTGGCCTCCTCTGCAGGAAAAGACGAAGGCTGGAGAGCGATGTGAAGAGAACATGTAGCCAGAAATGAACGACATAACAGGGGCTCACAGGCATCGACCATTGGAGGCGGTAGACGGGGTTCGGCGCGTCGGCTGGTGTTATCCACAGGTGGGACAGTCAGGGGATTGAGCGCAGTTGGCTGTTGAGCAAATTCCGTTTTAAACTGTCGGAACTGAGTGGTTAACTCCGAGACCTGTGTCAACAGTGCCTGAATGGCATGACTGGTAGCCATGAACTGTTCCTCTTGCTGTTCCACATGAGTATTGCTGCTGGTAAGAATGTCTCTCAGTTCTGAGGCACTTGCTGGATCCATCCTTGGTCAGATCATTCTGTCACGGAATGAGAACTCAGAATCCAGTTGCAAGTGGAGTGACATTTATTTGAATAACAGTTAAAAAGGCATGGTGAGTAGCTAGAAGGTCTCAAGCAGATGAGCAGATCTCTGAGGCACAGTGCGGAGCACTGACCCGATCCAATACAGTTGGAGTCCGAGGCAGGAAACAAACAGGAGACAGAGCACTAGAGAGAACAACAGGCATGAGCAAACAACGATTTGACAACATGCACAGCATACACAAAACAGAAAAAGGCAGCGGATGACGCACAACAGGTGAGACCGTGCTGATTAGCTCATCAGCACGGAGGTTGCCGGAGCAACGCTGACAAGCAATCAGACAGGTAACAACACGCAGACACGCAGGAATGAACACACAGATCCATGAAACGTGACAATGCCTTAATTATGTATTTGTTTCTTACAAACACACATCTTTTCACTTCACGTGATGTTAGTTGATGGACTGCAGTCATGTAGTTTACTTTTGGATTATTGTGATTTTTTTATCAGCTGTTTGGACTCATTCTGACGGCACCCATTCACTGTAGAGGACACATTGGTGAGCAAGTGATGTAATGCCAAACTTCTCCAACCCTGTTCTGATAAAGAAAACTTATCGACATCTCAGATGGCCTAAGGGTGTATGTTTTCATTTTTGGGTGAACTATTTCTTGAACATTGTCATTTATTAATAAAAAAATAAACAGAATATTGAATACTAATAATTTACCATTATATAATAATTATCACTATGTTTAGTACTATATTGTCATTAATACAGTTAAACCAGAGCAGTTATGCATTCGGTGTCAAATAAATGCAACCGGATGTACTTCAATTAAGAGACAAACAAGCCTGAACATGCTTTTCAACATTAGAAATCACATGGGTTATATCCCCATATCACCAATATGTTCTGTTTTGCTGGCTGGGAATGAACTCTTAAGAAAGACAAAGTGAAAGAGCTTTGCTCACAGAGAGATTGGCAGCTGTGTGGAAGATTCCCTCTCCAAGAGGAACACTTCCTCACCGCACAATCAAACAGCCGAAATGAACAGCAGATGACTCTAGAGGAGGTAAGCACAACCCCGTGAGCCGAGAAGACAGCATGCTGATTTCCCAAGACCCTTCACGCTGCGCGGCTCAACTCAGCAAGCAATACACGATATCCGTGTGTAGTCGAAAGCAAATACCTTTGATTTTACACTCTGCTGACATGTAAGGCTTGCACGAGCAGGATTGTCGCCTCTTAGTTTTGCCTTGTGTGTTTTGTGGTTGGTTTCTTTCTATATTATAGTTCTATTTGCAGCGTTAAAGACAAAAGGGCTCTGTGTGTGCTCAGGGAAATAAAGATCTTCTCCTCCCTCTTTGGTATTTAACACAGATCACCAACCACAGGAATGGATTTTCCCTCCTAGCGACAGCATGATTGCTCTCAATTTCAGATATTCGGGGCGATATCGTGCTTCGGCGAGAGGAGCTGGTGGGAAACGCACATGCCGACACAGATATTTTAGCTGATTTCTATTCCCCTCCATTAACCAGAGTCCATAAATATGACATGAGGGGTAACCTTCCCACCATGCCCTATGCAGATCAGCCGTGCCACTTACATGCTTTATTCTTGACGTACAGCCATTGATTTCGCCGAGCACAATCAAATTTAACTCTGCTTGTTTGAGGGCTTATAATGATGGTGGGACTGATGCACCACAGGCCACATGTAAAGGTGAAGTACTCATAATATGATTGTCTTTACAGTATATAATTGTAAACATATGTAAAGTTGTGTGCATTTATTACCCGTACAGAAATCCTTGGGAGATCTAGATTTATCTTAACTGAGATTGTAATTGTGCGACATTTCCACAGTTTGCAATGAAATACAGAAATCCTGGGGAGATCTGGATTTATCATAACTGAGATTGTAATTGTGCGATGTTTCCACAGCTTGCAATGAAATACGGGTTGAAATTTGGAAGGAACAAAAATTTTCTATGTGGAGCTCGCTAACATTTCTTTGTTTTTCAGATGTTACTTTAATAAGGCTTACACTGGATGTAAATAATGAGTCTCTTGAGGTTTGGGATGTGACATGAAGGGTTTGGAAATGGAAAGGCCTGTTTAAATCTTGATTTACTGGACTGCTGAGGCCTTTAAACTGGTAGGCGTACATGAAAACGGGGCAAATGAACGGAACGGATGGCCAAAATAAATAAAGTAGATAAATAGTGTAGATTAATGTACGATATTTTATAATAATAATGTATTCTATTTAGTGTCCATTTCATTAATTTAACATATTTAATATTGGGGGCATCAAAGTTATTTTTTTTAAGTAACACAATAGTTACGTTCCTTGGTAATTTGTTACTTTTATAATGATGTAACTCAGTTACAAACTATGTTACTCTTTGTGAGAAGTAGCTAGTAACTATAACTAACTCCTTTTTTTAATGTGCCCAACACTGATATATATATATATATATATATATATATATATATATATATGAAGAGCTCTTTTCCAAAACGCTATAAATCCATTTTAATAGTTTTAGAGAAAAGGACATTTTTTTACCTAGACCCATACATTTTGTTAATATTCAATTTATCCTGTTAAAATGGTCTGTTGGCTCAGTCTGAACATGTTAAACAATGATTGTTAAATTAAACAACAATATTGTCGATTATAAATTCCAAGTTTTATTTTTATTTTTTCAAAACGCTACAAATCCATCCTTTTTTTATGTTGGTTTATGTCTTAAAAAAAAAAGAGAACATGCAACATATGACATAAGGGACTCATACTATAAGCCGGTCGCACCAGCCTTGTGTTGATGTAACCCCCCCGGGTCCGCACCATCACACCGAGCGGGTCTCAAACCCGGGTTTCCAGTGTGGGAGGCGGGCACTCTAACAAGGAACGCCAAAGGCTACAGCCTCTAGTGTCAGTCGCTAGAGCGCCTCTTTTTGAGGTCAGGGGAGTGAGGTTTACACACCACCATTACTGGCATACACATCTGTTACATTGACATCCCACAGTGGGTATTAACGCGCCACCTGAGTGACGAACCTTCTTTTTTTGTGATTTTCTTTGTCCAGTCATATGAGGATATATCGCATTTAGGCTAAAAACAGGTTCGGCACTTATAGCGGTTTGGAAAAGAACTGCATCTTGCAGTACATTTTAAACAAGGAAATATAGCGATTTGGCATGAAACATTGATGGAGCAGTGAATAGGTTCAGTACACAGCAAAACGGCATGACGAACTCGAACTTAAATTTGGCGTTTATCGCGTTTTGGAAAAGAGCTCTTCATATATATATATATATATATATATATGCAGTTCACATAAATCATAAATTATAATCTCACATGGTGCAGTTTTTATTTAATAATTATTTATCTAGAGCAAAGGTAGGTCCTGGAGTGTCGATGTCCTGTAGAGTTTAGCTCCAAGCCTGAAATAAACCTCACCTGCCTGTAGCCCCAGTAATTATGAAGACCTTGATTAGCTTTTTCAGGTGTCTTTGATTAGGGTTGGAGCTAAACTCTACAGAACAGCGGCACTCCAGGACCGACGTTGCCTACCCCTGATCTAGAGAGTCTAGGGAATTGCACTGCGAAAAACCAGGGACTAGTTCGCAAAAGTAGATTTTTGACATATTTGTAAATATTTAACAATTTGATTGACAGCAACGGTTCTTGAGGCAAAGTTGTGTAGCATGAGGAGATATATAAAATGATATGCATATTGTGTAGATGTGTGAATCAACACGTGATTACAGAGCCAAAAGACTCGTTAGTGCCCAATAGGGGCCAATTTCTTTCAATATTCTTACTGACCTTTAGGGCCATGAGTCGAACATTTCCACCGAGATTGGTTCCAAAATAGGTGCTTAAATTTGTTTGGCCAATGACGGCCATATTTTCTGACATATGCCAGTGCCATCATAGAATCGTGTGCCACTTTGGACCAAGACGCTGCATACTATTTTTTTAAGGCAATCGGACCAAAGGTTGCTTAGTTATAGCTGATTTTATGTTTTAGAGCACCCCCAAGTGGCAGAGCTGCACATTTTTTTATTTAACCAAAGATTGAGCTCGTATACATGTTTGGTGAAGATATCTCATTTAGTTCAAGAGTTATACTTCAATTAACATATGGCTTACGTTTGCATAGACAATTTTTGGCGTGCTATTAAGCGTGGAAATCATTTTGTTTTCACTGTTGTGATTAAATATATATATATTTTTTATTCCTTGTTTTTATTATTATAATTTTTTTAATGTCTATTTCACTTCCTTTTATGTAAAGCACTTTGAATAACCACGGTGTATGAAATGTGCTGTATAAATAAACTTGCCTTGCCTTGCCTTGCAAAAGTAGGTTTCAGATATAACTATTTTTTGAGAAAAAAAAAACGTGCGTCGTAAAGCAAATCTGTCAAACCCCATTTTAGTTTGTGCTAACCAAAGGATTGCAAAGATGTAAATTGTATATCTTTGCGCTGTAGGGCCCCAGTTAGGCCGATTGGGGCAAGCCTTTGGATCGGAGTCCCGAGCAATACTGCTACGATCTGACCAAGTTTCAGCTCTCTAGGCCTTGCGGTATGGGCTGCACGATCAATTTTACCAAATCATATAATAATAAAAAAATCCTTACAATTACAATAGGGTTTCATAGGGTTTATAACTCCTAAAAAATAACACTTTATCATTTTTTTCAGAGAGTCACATCAGTCACCGCAGTCTCCCCTAACAACACTCACCAGATCCCAATTTCCTGATTTCTAATCACCGCCACCTGTCGGCACTCATCAACAGCACTATATCCCTGCACTCCTCCCGTTCACTCACGGTCTGGACACAAACATTCCATGTTGACTTACCTGACCCACTTACCTTTTGTCAACTTAGTTGCTCCAGTGTTCCTATCCCCGTTCTCCACCTCTCCTGTTCTCCACCGTTTCCACACTCCGCTGTTCCCTTTGGATCCCCTGGAAAAGGAAAAAGGACTTTGTCACTCACATATGCCCCTAGAGACTTTCCTATTCCCTGCCTCCTTACCTGGACATTCTGTTCATCTCACTCCCCTCTGCTGCTACTCAATAAACCTCGTGTTTGTTTTGCACTTACCTCCGTTCCCTGTGTCTATACACTGACAATTATAGTGTGGATTAACTGGAATAAAAATAAACTGCACGTTTGTCATCTGCAATAAAGAGCACCGTACAATGTTACTGTCCAATTACAACGCTCAAAGCAAAACCCCAGCAGTGGGAAAAATAATGACTATTCTGCATTGTAATGACAGAATGACCTCCAAGATTTTTTTGACTGGGTTTGAAAAATGTCATAAGGAATTATGTAGGCTTGTAGGAGACATGAAATCCTGGCACAGACAGACAACATGTACAATTCTGTTAAATAATAAATTATTTTAAATTGCATTAAAATAAATTGTTTATTTTATTTTATAAATATTAATTAGGGATGCAAACAAATAATGTATTAAAGTCATACATGAAGTGCTAGCTTTATCAATTAAATCTTGGTAAATTATTAATAATTAAGTTATGGGAAATAATTTACGACAGTGTCATCTATTCTTCTGTTCTGAGGTCAGAACCATTATTTGTGTGAACAAAGTCATGCCGACAATTCAAATACAAAAATGTGGGCATTTTGCATGAATATTTATGCTGTGTTGTCTAATTTATGTATTTGCATACAGCATATGTTTTATTGGCATAGCCAAACGGTCATTTGATACATGAGCAGCTCTTTAGAAAGACTAAATTATACCATATGGGGAATGTTCCTACAAGTACTTTTTGTGCCAAAAGTACAATAATGCACAAAAAAATTGTTGGAAAAAATCCTAGCGACTACAACCAGTAGTTTTTTATTTTGAATTTTTATCTCGCAACTGCTAGTTAACATCTTGCAATTCTGAATTTTTTACTGCTAATTGCTAGAAAAAGTCAGAATTGTGAAATATAAACAAATATTTTCAAGAAAAAAGTCAGAATTGTGAGATATAACTAAAAATTGCAATAAAAAATGTCAGAATTGTGTAATAAAAGTGTCAATTACCTTTGTCAAAATGACAAATGAAAAAAGGGTACTTGTTACAAAAATAATACACTTTAAAATAATACCTACTGTAAGTATGAATTTAATGTAATATTTTGGCACTTAATTAAATGTTATTTCCAAAGTAATGAAATGCATTGTTAAAACATATATTAAACACAATTAGTTGAATTTAAAAGTGCTTTTTGACCTACTTAGTAGTCTTTATATATACATTGTATAAATTGTATGTATTTATTTACTTTGTGTTTGAAATATAGTTAAAGTTTGCGTAGTTTTTCGGTTGCATGTACTGACAAGCATTTATAAAATATATAAAATACACTTGTATTTACATACCTGTTTTTAAAAGGTTTCATTAATCTACTTCCTACATATTAATCAAAACAACTGAACAAACTAAGATATAAATAATCTAGTTTTGTGTTGCATAGACTGACAGACATTTTTGTCCACCTTCAGGGCTTATGTAGTATAATACAGACATCCCAAATTCCTGTAAACTATATTGTCTGAACAAACAAAAACTGCACATCACTTCAAATCATTCAGTCTCGAGACCAAAAGGAAATGATGGCAAAACAATCTCTCTCCGCCTGGTATTAGAGATAAGAAAGAGTCTTCCTGCTTCCTGTCTAGCAGCCATCAGAAGCATTCAGGATGAAACGTCTCTGTTACATATGATCAGGAACAACGATTCGTACTTCAAGAGAACACAGATCTAAAAAGTTAGATCTGTGTGAAAAAAGTGAACATTTTCCATTTAGAACAGGACAAACACAAATCCAACACGTTTAACATCTCTAATGCTCCAGCCCTCTTTAATTGCAATTTAACTAAATAAAACATTTCTAATTTTGTGTTCAACAAAAAAAAATATTAATATAAGTTTAAAATAATGTGATGATGACAGAATTTACATTTTCGGTGAAGTAAAGACACTCTTTTCAGCTTGTTCCTTAGTGGTAAGAACGTTGTGTTTGCAATTTCCCATCCAACACGTTGGCCTTAATCCTAAATATCAGCAACACTTGGCCACAGACGATAATCCATTTATAGGTAAAATACAAATTACTGTATGTGAATTCTATAGATTTTTTTTCATGACACCATTGTGAGACCACTGGCTTTGCATGGTGATGAAAACAATCGATTGCACATTTAAAGCACATCAAATAAAAAACTATAAAAAAATACTGCTTATTCGTGTGAGAAGAGAAGCAGAAAGGGATCTTGGGTCATGCTTGAGGTAAATAAAAAACTGATCCATTCCAGTATGAGTAAGGTAGAAATACAGGAGCCCAGAACTTAAAAAAGAGCAGCACCTTGATGAATGGTGTTTTTAATTGATTACATCAGCATGTGGTAAGGCTGAGCCCTTCGGCACAGGGGGATGATGGGAATGAATGGAAAGTATTGCTTTAAACAGAATGAGCTCCATTTACTAGCATAATAACACAGGCTGCTCAATATAGCTAGCCACATCATGAATACCAGTCGACCAGACCTCCAGAAACTCCTTTATACCATGAAAGGGGGCACCTTTAATTATTAAAATAACCTTGGAAGTGCTGCATATGGAATTTCAGTTTAAAACAATACTGTTTAGCATGCCATTGTATTGTTGGTTAGTTACAAGACTATGACATTATTGTACTCATTAACATAAATAAAAATAAAAATAAAATAAATTAATGTGGTCTCAAAACACCAATTCTCTTTGGCTAAATTCCCACAGTCCTGTATTTGTGTGCTTCATATGCTTACATTCACACAAAGTTCACTCGTGTTGTATGAACATAAGCATACTGGACAGCCAGTTGTCTGTCAAGTCATACATTGTGATACCCACATATTTCATGCAAGTGTTGCTATGTCCAAATCTATGCTAAATAGTATTCAAAATTAGAATTACAGCACCCCAAACAGTAGTATGTTGAAATGAGTTACCCAAATGTACAATGGCACTATTGGTTTATTTCTGTTGGAAATTCAATTTGCAGATTAATGTACACTCGAACGGCCCCAATATTATTCAAATTCTTGTCTGAGACTTAACTTGTGTGACATAGTTTTGAATGAAATAAGGCCAAAATGAAATTCATTCGGAGTTCATTTCAGGAGTTCGAAACCACTTGCCAAAGTGGCAAACATTTGACAACTTTCCAGAAAAGTTCACTCCAGCTGGTAATGACCTTCCATCTACAGTACAACTGATCTTAAGGAAAGTATTTTAACAGTAAACCACTGTAAAGGCATTTCAAACTTATTTTATCCTTAAGTGAAGAATGAAAAATTACTTTGCCATGAGTATCACAGGGCATTACCAACATTGCTCAAAACCCGTTGCACTTTGGATGAAGATTTGGTTCAGATTTATTAACATGGAGAAAAAATAAAGTTAAACTACATACATAGTTTAGAAAAAGGAGATTGAGTAAATTATTGATCAATATTTTAAATGGCTACACAACATGTATTTAATTTTCAACTACAGTGTGAACTTTCATAAAGATATATTTGGCCATTTCTTCACAAAAAGAGTACATACATTGAAGTAGACAAATTGCGTTGCAACATTTAATTTAAGAAAAATAAAATAAAATAATAAACATAATACAACATAAAAATAATATATATATATATATATATATATATATATATAAATATATATATTTTATTTAACATGGTAATTAGTGCAGGTTTGCATAAAATATGTGGTTTGTATGTTTACCTGTGAATTTGTATTCATTTGGAAGAATATTAACTTGTTGTTTTGTGCAAAACCAATGAGTAATTAAATAAATGAGAAATTAGCATCTGTCTATTTTTAAGCAGCAGAGCATTCAGTATGCACATTTTACTACAAACATATGTTATATATGCACATTTTACTAGAAAAAAACAAAACAAAAAACATTTTATACACACTCTCACACACACACACACACTTGTGAATTGTGGGGACATTCCATAGGCATAATGCTTTTTATACTGTACAAACGTCTCAGGTTAAGTATGTAACCATAGTTCCCTGAGAATGGGAACGAGACACTGCGTCCTCTTTCGAGGGTCGCTTTGGGAACGCCTCCAGTGTGACCGGTTACCTGAAGCATGATTACAAACACCCAATGCACTTGACATTGGCAGGTGGATGCCTATGACGCAAGCTAATGAGCGTCTGCGAGCATAAAAGGGCGCCTGTGGAACACATCATCCTCCTTTTTTCAAGGGGGACCGACAGGAATGCCCGAAGCATGGCCAAGAGACGCAGTGTCTCGTTCCCATTCTCAGGGAACTATGGTTACATACGTAACCTGAGACGTTCCCCTCCGAAGGGAATTCTACACTGCGTACTCTTTCGAGGGTCGCTTTGGGAACGCAATGCCAACGCCGCAATGCTGAGGGAAAAGTGTCCAAAAGCTGGATTCCTAAGTCACAGACTTGAGGAACACCATCCATGCTCAGCAGAACTAGGGTCAAAAAGAAAAACCCTTCTTCAGGCCAGCTCAAAGCTCGCCATCATAGACTAGCTCACGAGAGTATGGCTCTCGGAGTGGAAGTCTCAGAAAGCGACTCTCTAAATTGCAAGGAGACTTCTACACTCTACGCTATGAACAGCTAGTGAAGCTCAGGACGGAGCATGCACGTAGTACTGCCTAAGCGGAGCTCTGGAGAGTGGAGGCTTAGGCAGAATTACTCTCTAAACGAGAGAACAACTGGCACACTCGATCCAGGTAGGGGAACTCTTAAGAGTGGAGGTCTCAGCATGACGACTCTCTAATTGAGAGGAGACCTGGCTATACTCAGCGCCAGAGGCAGTTAGTGAGGCTCAAGAAAGAGCCTGTGCATAGTGCTGCCTAAGCGGAGCTCTATAGAGTAGAGGCTTCAGCAGAATGACTCTCTGACGAGAGGAAGCCTTACAACACTCAACCCTAGTTGAGGGGCTCTTAAGAGTGGAGGTCTCAGCATACCGACTCTCTAAAGCGAGAAGAGACCTGACTACACTCAGAGCCAACGACAGCTAGCGAGGCTCACAATAGAGACTACATACTAATGGTGCTGCCTAAGCAGAGCTCTGGAGAGCAGAGGCTTCAGTAAAATTACTCTCTTGAACGAGAGGAAGCCTAACACTCGATCCAGGTAGGGGAATTCAAGAGTGGACGTCTCAGCATAACGACTCTCTAATTGAGAGGAGACCTGGCTACACTCAACACCAGAGGCAGTTAGTGAGGCTCAAGAAAGAGCCTGTGCATAGTACTGCCTAAGCGGAGCTCTAGAGAGTGGAGGCTTCAGCAGAATGACTCTCTAAACGAGAGGAAGCCTAGCAACACTCAACCCTAGTTGGGGGGCTCTTAAGAGTGGAGGTCTCAGCATACCGACTATTTAAGCGAGAGGAGACCTGACTACACTCAGCGCTAAAGACAGCTAGCGAGGCTCACAATAGAGACTACGCACTGAGGTGCTGCCTAAGCGGAGCTCTGGAGAGCAGAGGCTTCAGTAGAATGACTCTCTTAAATGAGAGGAAGCCTAACACTCGATCCAGGTAGGGGAACTCTCAGAGTGGAGGTCTCAGCATAATGACTCTCTAAGTGAGAGGAGACCTGGCTACACTCAACGCCAAAGGCAGATAGTGAGGCTCAAGAAAGAGCCTGTGCATAGTACTGCCTAAGCGGAGCTCTAGAGAGTGGAGGCTTCAGCAGAATGACTCTCTAAATGAGAGGAAGCCTAGCAACACTCAACCCTAGTTGGGGGGCTCTTAAGAGTGGAGGTCTCAGCATACCGACTCTCTAAAGCGAGAGGAGACCTGACTACACTCAGCGCTACAGACAGCTAACGAGGCTCACAATAGCGCCTACATACTAACAGTGCCGTCTAAGTGGAGCCCTGGAGAGTGGCGGCTTCAGCAGAAAGACTCTCTTAAACGAGAGGAAGCCTAGCAACACTCAATCCGAGTAGGGGATCTCTTAAGAGTGGAGGCCTCAGCCTGGCTACACTCAACGCCAGAAGCAGTTAGTGAGGCTCATCAGAGCCTACCTCCTTTACTGCCAGAGACGGAGCTCTGAAGAGTGGAGGCTTCAGCAGAACGGCTCTCTACTGAGAGGGAAGCCTAACAACACTCAACCCTGGTTGAGGGGCTCTTAAGAGTGGAGGTCTCAGCATAACGACTCTCTAAAGCGAGAGGAGACCTGACTACACTCAGCGCTACAGACAGCTAGCGAGGCTCACAATAGAGCCTACATACTAACCGTGCCGTCTAAGCGGAGCCCTGGAGAGTGGCGGCTTCAGCAGAATGACTCTCTTAAACGAGAGGAAGCCTAGCAACACTCAATCCGAGTAGGGGAGCTCTTAAGAGTGGAGGCCTCAGCCTGGCTACACTCAACGCCAGAAGCAGTTAGTGAGGCTCCTCAGAGCCTACCTACTTTTACTGCCAGAGACGGAGCTCTGAAGAGTGGAGGCTTCAGCAGAACGGCTCTCTACTGAGATGGAAGCCTAACAACACTCAACCCTGGTTGAGGGGCTCTTAAGAGTGGAGGTCTCGGCATAACGACTCTCTAAAGCGAAAGGAGACCTGACTACACTCAGCGCTACAGACAGCTAGCAAGGCTCACAATAGAGCCTACATACTAACAGTGCCGTCTAAGCGGAGCTCTGGAGAGCGGAGGCTTCAGAAGAATGACTCTCTTAAACGAGAGGAAGCCTAACAACACTCAATCCAGGTAGAGGAGCTCTTACGAGTGGAAGTCTCAGCATAACAACTCTCTAAAGTGAGAGGACACCTGACAACACTCAGTGCTAGAGAAAGCTGGCAAGGCTCACAATAGATCCTACACACCAATAGTGCGGTCTAAGCGGAGCTCTGGAGAGCGGAGGCTTCAGCAGAATGACTCTCTTAAATGAGAGGAAGCCTAGCAACACTCGATCCAGGCACAGGAGCTCTTAAGAGTGGAGGTCTTAGCATAACAACTCTCTGAAGTGAGAGGAGACCTGACTACACTCAGCACTAGAGAAAGCTAGCAAGGCTCACAATAGAGCCTATACACCAATAGTGCGGTCTAAGTGGAGCTCTGGAGAGCGGAGACTTCAGCAAAATGACTCTCTTAAATGAGAGAAAGCCTAGCAACACTTGAACAAGGTACAGGAGCTCTTAAGAGTGGAGGTCTCAGCATAACGACTCTCTGACGTGAGAGGAGACCTGACTACACTCAGCGCTAGAGAAAGCTAGCAAGGCTCACACTAGAGCCTATACACCAATAGTGCGGTCTAAGCAGAGCTCTGGAGAGCGGAGACTTCAGCAAAAGGACTCTCTTAAATGAGAGGACGCCCAACAACACTCGATCAAGGTTAAAAAAAAATATATATATATAATATATATATACATTTATTTTATTTATTTTTTAGCTCGCAAGCGCCCCTAGGGGGCATCGACGCATATCCGCGCTCGCGCCTCCCTTTGATGTCAGCATAATTAACATGCTTACACCGATGGATGCGGGCTGAATATGGTTTACGATCTTACTATGGATATCTGGAGAAGGAATGGGAGGCTCACGGGAGCTGGGAGGTTATGCCAGAGAGAGATCGCTCATCAAGTCTACTGCGAGCCACTCCCCCTTTTCCGTGACTCCACTGTAGGTTTACCTAGCAGAAGCGCAGGCTTCATAACCTCCAGCAGCTCTACATCGCGGGAAGCACACCATGAGCCAGCAAAGCACTTCCTGCTGGATCAGAAGATGTAACAGACAATACATCTTCCTCCCGCAGTTCACTCTCGTCAGCCGCTGTCGAGCGAGAGATGAAAAATTCCTCTCTCTCGTTCGCAAGCTTCATCTGCGATCGCCGCGAACTCAGTCTCTTCACTGCCTCAGCAGCGGCTGGACCCGAGCCGCGGGGGCAGATGATCGCCCCAATTCTCTCGAGAAAAAGGGACAACCGAGATCGGAGCTTTTTCCTACAGAAAAAAGGCTCACAATGAACGCACTCCATTCCCTCGAGAACAGAGCGCGCGTGCTCTTCATCCAAACACATAACGCATAGATCGTGTGTGTCATCTAGTGTCAGACAACGCTGACACGGATCGACACACCTCCTAAAGCGCTACTCAACAGACATATCTACTCACACTTCAGAAACAAGGTCCCCTGAAGGAAAAAAAGAGGATGATGTGTTCCACAGGCGCCCTTTTATGGTCGCAGACGCTCATTAGCTTGCGTCATAGGCGTCCACCTGCCAATGTCAAGTGCATTGGGTGTTTGTAATCATGCTTCAGGTAACCGGTCACGCTGGAGGCGTTCCCAAAGCGACCCTCGAAAGAGGACGCAGTGTAGAGTTCCCTTCGGAGGGGAACCATATTTTCTATCGCCCTACACCAACCCGACACCTAAACTACCCCTTACAGGAAACTTTGTGCACTTTTAGTTTCTCCAAAAAAAAAGACATTCTGTATGATGTATAAGACGTTTGAAAAATGGGGACATGGGGTAATGTACGGCACATTATCATTGTAATACCTATGTCATATACCCCTGTCATTATACAAATTTGTGTCACATATGTCACAAAAACATGCACACACTCGCACACACACACACACACACAAATATATATATATATGTGTGTGTGTGTGTGTGTGTGTGTGTGTGTGTGTGTGATGTGATTAAAATAAACTGTTCTGTACTGCTGATAGGGAAAATGGATTCTGGTACTGTAAGTGTGTATGGAATAGAAATTAAATAAATATAGGTATAAATCAATTATAATACCTCACAGAGCCAAAGTTTTCCTGTTCCACAAATATTTTAACTTTGTAATCATGGGTTTTATAGAGGCAAGTAGAAGGGCTGTTCCATTTGGAAACTCCATTAAGTGTCCCTAGAGGTGCAGAAATCACACAGTTCACCTTTAACGTGAGATCATCAATAAAATAGAATAGTGACGGCATGAGTCCATGATATTTGCTGGTCATCCACTGACCTGGTTGAAGCAGAACCATTGGCAGAACAGTCTATATAACACTCACACATAACAGATGTGCAGCGTCAAACATATATTCCTCAATTTTATTTATTCATTTCCGCAATGACACAATTTAACGCTTGGCTTAGTCGATTTTTGCTGTGTTGCCAATGCCTGCCTAGCACTCTAGAGAGAGAGAGAGAGAGAGAGAGAGAGAGAGAGATCAGAAAAGGAAAAGACTGTTCAAGATAAATATTGTCAGCTATTGCCCATGCCTGTGCAGAAATGAAAAAGACGGATTAAAAGTCATGAGCCCCATTTTCACACAGGGGTTAAAAACACGGTGCTTTAACCTTAAGTTATTGCTTAATTTCCACAGGAAAAAAATGGTTTTGATGAATGTCACAGAGATACTCCATGGCCATACACAGACTATGGGGCACATTCCCTCATTTCACACACGCACATACACATAACATACATTTGCATGGTATTTGCATGTGGGTTATTGTGTGTATTATGTCTAGTGTCGAAGTCTGTACATGTTTTGTCATATATTCTAACTGCTAACATTTCACAAATTGGTCATTCATGAGTTTACAAATAACCACAGAACACAGTAATACAGTTTAATACATTTATTCATGCAAATACAACAGATATACTTACCAGTTAGAAGTATAATTTGTTCAAACCTGTGTTGTTCAAACTTTGGTTAATTTATACATATCATTCCCACCACTTGAACAAACATTGGCGCGTTTCTGCTGACATTACTGGGTGAATCCATGTTACATCTGTGAACAAATGTATATCTGGTTGTCCCTTTGTGTTTTTGTCTTGTTTATAGAATAACTGTATTTGTATTGAGGTTATGTAGGTCCTGTGTAAAAATGTATGTTCCGTAGACGGGGCCAAGATGTTAAGATGGCGACCGTAACTATCAGTAGATAGGGAAGTTCTGGTGAAAGTGCCATGAGCATGGTTGGAGCACCATAGCAAGAGACAGTGTGTGCTAGCAGCAGCAGTCTGTTCAGTGCCACAAATTATAATAGACTGTTAGAACGAATGCTGCATTTGAATGAATTATGCATTTATATAGCGCTTTATTGTGTATTACTGTTCACCCAAAGTGCTTTACAATCATGTGGAGGGGGGGTCTCTCCTCTCCTACATTGGGATTGTACCACCTTCTACAAAATAAATTTAGCCACAAACGGATTCCGGAGTTCTGGTCACCTTCTTGTCTCCAACCGCAAGGTTAATCTATAACGATGAGTTTTTAAAAGCTGCCTTGATGCTTAAAGGAATAGTCACTCATAAATAAAAAAAATATGCGATCATTTACTCTCCCTCATGTCATTCCAGACCTGAAAGACTTTGTTTCTTTTGAGGAACCCAAAAATAAACATATTCTGAAATAATGAAAGTCAATAGGTTGCAAAACAACATTGACCCTTATGTAGAATGGGTATTTATACATACATTTGACTACTGTAATCAGATTTCATCTTAAAATATTACTAGCAAAATATAATCCAGTTAAACAAACAACACAAATTGCTGTGTTTCTGCAAATATTAATACATTTTCTAGCACCCTTAAACAGTAACTTTTAATATTTCATGACCCTGTCTACATAGCACAGAAACAACGCTGTCTTTTTTCACAAAAGTTTGGTGATAATATTGTTCAACGTGTGTTGTGCTCTTTCTTCCAGCTCTTAGAGACTCATTTGAAGCTAGACACGAGATCAAAAGAGTCTTTCTGCTCTAAGGTGACCCAATTATACAGTGGGTAGGGAGCCCTGCCATTATCAGCAATTCTTTTCAGATGACAGCACAGTTTATGCACATTATGATAAAGAATGTTTGCCTCATTATTTCCCGGTTTATTTTCTTCCTTTTTTCTTTACTCTAAAAACAGTGTTTGCTAACTATCAGGACAATGTCAGCGATTTCAGAAAGTTCTGTGATTTACAGATCTCTCTGGAATAATTGTTGGAAACTAAGGGGAATGTATTTTCACTTATAATGCACATATAAGGCACCTTCTTAATCTTCAGAGAGCTTTTTGTGAACATTTTTTTTAAGCAATAATATACAGATATACAGTCAAACTAAAATGTATTCAGACACCTTCAACATTTCTATCAGTACCACAGTTTATTCACTATAGTTTAGAGAATGGTAATACAATATGACAATAACTCAGAGTTAAACTGTTTCATAACAAATTAATCTTGATAATGTCAGATAACTTTATAATATCTGTCTGCTCTCTGTTAGCTGTTAAATTAAGTATACAATTAGATAGTACCAATTTAGGTCAACCAATGCAAGCAATTCTTAATAAAAAAACATACTTAAGCTAAACATGCTCAAGTCAAAATGTTTGAATAATAAATCTTTATCAATTTTACTGGTAGTACATTATATGAAGACATATTTGGGTATAATATGTCACAGTTTACTTTGTTTTGCTATCCTCAGTTACAAAAGATAACTCAAGTGTCCTGCACCCACTAGTAAAACAATATAAAAAACATATCTGATGTGAATAACTGTGAGAGAGTGTGTGTGTGTGTGTGTGTGTGTGTGTGTGTGTGTGGGGGGGGGGGGGGGGGGTGGGTGTGTGTGTGTGTGTGTGTGGGGGTGGGTGTGTGTGGGTGTGTACCCATACAGGTAAACAAGCTGTGTATTTGAGAAAATATTATTGTATATTTAGGAAATTATTGTATATTTACAATATATTGTTTTATAGACTTTTTTAAAATAATTTGTAAAAAGTTGCTCATACTTAAAATGCTCGAGCTTTAGATGTTGTCAGTAAATTATTACTGTTTGTTTGATTGTCTTTTCAAAACACTGCAAAACTACGTACAGTTACTAGTGAAATCGCTACAAAATTAGTACAAAAAAATACACATAAAAATCTCATGTTAAAACTATAATCTGTGATACCTGGCATCTCAAATACTGCAGTCATTTTTGATTATGTTAAATCTTTAAAACTACATTCTGAAATCTTCATTACACGGTCAGATGAGTTCATGTCAACAATTTGCTGTCCAGAATTTTAGTTGTTTATATTGAATCCTCTCAGACCAGTAAATGAAGACAATAACTTCAGTGGCACCACTGACCTTCTTACATCAGCTGTTCTGATTGCTGGTTTGTTTCTTTTCCTCCCCATTTCTTTCTCTCAATCACACGCAAACACTCACCGCAACTTCAATCATGTACTTTCCCTCAAAAGGCATTCTGTTTCACCCCAATAATGACACGTGTGTCAGAATACAATATGTGCTGCTTTTATAATCTTGTATCGTCACATCATATCTCGTGTGGTCTTGGCTATAGTACTTGCACAAAGATATTCACACAAGACAAGACTCTCTCTCACTATAAAATAAGACGTCAAGCTAAAGGAGATGCTTTAGAAAATGTACAACCTTGAGCAACAGGAATGCATTTACAGAAACCATCAGCACAGCAATAAAACCGGCATCATTTTCCAACTAAGAAGAAAAGAAACGTCTCATTTCATATGAGGGATATTTCTATTCCAGCCCACATCCAGAAAGAGGTATTTCATCTGAGAGCGAGATACACAAACCTGCATGTCTCATGATGGATTTGGTGAACACTGAGCTGTTTTGAAATGAGCAGCATTACATTGATAAATGAGCAGCATTACATTGACATCGTTACATTGACATTCATGTTTTTTTACAGATCCTTTCTCACCAAAGAGAAAACCAGTTTAAAACCAATTTAAACCTAGAAAACCAGAAGTCGTACTGAAGAAACAGCAACACTCTAAAATTATGTTTTACTTCCCATTTGTGGATTAAACATGTGCTCTCTGAGGCTCTGGCGACAGCAGCATCTTTTCAGAGGCCAGCAGGAGCTCTCTGGGCAGAGGCTTTCAGGTTTGATAGGAGACCATTTGCTTGTCCTATTACTTTGTGTGTGTGTGTTGACCACAAAGAATGATTTTTCTTGACATTTCACATTAAAAATATATACAAGGATTATATTATATATAGGCCCATTAGTCTGGGATAATTGAACTGAATGGTTCCAATCAGCCACTCTGTATATGTTGTTGAGTTGCATTCAGTGACAAAATTCTGGTGATCTAAGATGGTCGTGCGGGTGCTTACGAAAGCCATTTATTAAAACACACTAGCCTATGTGAGCAATGCGGTGCAGAAACTGAGAGCAAAGTACCACGGTTTGCTTGGATCATGGGGAGGTTTCTTGAAAGTTTGAAATATTTTATAATTTTTTTGTCCACAAGACTGCAATTATTTAAGAATAATCGATAATAGTAGAAAAATATTTTAAAAGCTGGAAAAAAAAAAAAAATATATTTAAATGAAAGGTAATGCTACGTTCAAATAATGTACAAAATGTTAAGTAATTGTAAATAAAAATGCAAAACAAACTAAAAGTAATATTAGATAATTCAAAATACATTAAATGAATGAATATATATATATATATATATACACACACACATATATATATATATGCTGCATAAAAAAATTGTGCTAAATAATTTAAATAAATAAATGTAAATTAAATGAATTCAAATACATAATTTAAATTACAAATATCGGTTACACTTTAATTGAAGGGGTGTGCATAAGACTGACATGACACCTTCATAATCATGACGACATGAATATGAAGGTTTTTTATGCATGTTTATGACAACTATCATTAAGTGTCATTCACTCAGTTATGCAATTCTTAATGCAAAGATGACATTGTTTAAGATGTCTTTGTTATGGGCTAGGGTTAGGGGTAAGGGTAGGGTTAGGTCAAATAATGTAATCTTTGCATTAAAAATGACAACTGAGCGAATGACACTTTATGACAATTGTCAAAAACATGCATAAAACCTGGCCGAGAGAGCTCAACGCGCTGCAACTTCAGAAAACACATGCAAATAAAAAAGCACCAGCAAATTAAGAAAACATCTTCATTGGTTTGACAGCACACATGCTGCAAATCCTCACAACACATGCAAGTTAAGAAACGCGCTGCAAATCCTCACAACACATGCAAATTAAGAAACGCGCTACAAATTATTTAGACATGGTCTACCTTCCAGTACCTGTGCACATGGAATAAAGGCTTTTTTGGGTGGAGCACATCATTATCAAAGGATCTGATAATAATATTTTATTTCAAGCACAAATTAATGTATTTAATTGACCTTGGTTCGTAATTACCACCAAAATATCTGATTCTGATGTTGAATAAATGTAATAGATTTTGAGAGATTAAATTAGACACAGACACAAATTTTAACCCTTACAATATTGGATATTAATAATGATACCAGGTTAGATATTAACAATAATAATAATATTTATTTAAAATATTTTGTGAGGATTTTGTGATATTTCGTGATATTTCATGATAGTTCGTGCATGTGTTGTGAGGATTTGCAGCGCATTTCTTGATTTGCATGTGTTGAGAGGATTTGCAGCGCATTTCTTAATTTGCATGTGTTGTGAGGATTTGCAGCGCGTTTCTTAATTTGCATGTGTTGTAAGCATTTGCAGCGTGTGTGCTGTCAAACCAATGAAGATGTTTTCTTAATTTGCTGGTGCTTTTTTATTTGCATGTGTTTTCTGAAGTTGCAGCGCGTTGTGCTCTCTCGGCCACGGATTATGAAGGTGTAATGTCAGCCTTATGCACACCCCTTTAAGTAAAGTGTTACTTAGAAATCTTAAATATTTTTTTCTATTTAAATCTATTTAAATTAAAATGCTAAATACTTTTGAACAAATTCATTTATAAATATAAATTACATGCTTACTATTTGTGAACAATTATCAGATTCAAATATTAATTTGAAATAGACAGCAATATAATATTGAAGAGATGGTTTGAGAGGCATATCATACTCAACCTGTTCTTATGTAGAACATTCATCTGCAAACTTTGTATTTGTGGGTCAAGTACATAGTTTTATTATACATTGCTGTGAACATCTGTTAAATGACAGCTTGACATTTACTTTCTTACTAAATATAAAGTAGAACATGAATATGATATTTAATATTGCCTATGCAATCATACAGATAGACTGAATCCCCTTAATTGAGGAAATTCCTGGATGTCAGCTGAAAAGACTGTAAAGAATGTAAAGGTTACTGCAAGATTACCGCTTGAGTGACACTGCCAAACTAATTGGCAATGGACATCAATAAACAATTTTCTTCATGCATACTGTTTTTGCTGTAATATTTTATTGTCTTTTTTGCTTTTCATTCAACTTGAAATAATTTGAGTATGTGTGTTGGACTTATTTAAATAGGACACACCCCTAGTTTCACGATTCCCATAAGCACACGTCAAAAGAGTGCATATGATTCCCAGAGCGATTGTTCTTATTTTTTTATCTTAAATACTATTGGGGAAATAGGGTCTTAAGATCATAATCTGAACGTGATGAATTCTGCTGTGAGGACATAAAGCATTGAAGCTCATCTCGTATGAATCAGGGAAACATGTCTCCAAGCAACAGCATCATACAAAAACTAACATCATAATTTAAAAAAGTATTTCAAAGGTTATGGACATGACATTCACAGTCAAAAAATGGACGAATGAACACAAAAGTCAAATTTTTAATCTTGGCAAGTTTTCACTTTGTTATGACTAAAGTGAATATAAAGAGCTGGGCAAATAATCTAACAATTGTCATTATAATAGATCTGTGCATTCAGTCTTAAAGTGACAGCAGTCTGCTGTTTTTTTATTGTATTACTATTTCAACTCATTGTTGTTTGATGATAGTGAAACTGCTCTGGAAGAACAGATTAAAGGTTGAGGGACACTTTTTTTTTTTTTATAAAAACACTGACAAGGGCCTCCTGACCCTGGCCCCCAGACGTCTAGGACCAGCACTGGCAGCTCCTCTGGTTGCTCTGGGGCTGGAGTGGACTGCAAGGAGGTGTCAGTGATCCAGACACAGAGGTGAGTGGATACATAAAGAGAGAGAACAACCTATTTTACCATGTTATGACTGACTGGGATGGCCTCCATGGCCATGACAGTGAGGGTGAGACCTCTGAGCTCGGGACCATGGGAACACCCATTGTTCTTGTGGCATAGGAGCTCTTCTTCTCCTTCTCTTCCAAAAATGAGATGAAGATGTGGAGTTGACTGCCTCTGGGAAAGCTGTAGCATACCCGGCTACTTCTCAGGGAGCTGCAGAGATCTGGGCTGCCACCAGGAAGGCTGCAGCAGGCTTGGTAGTCTCAGGGGTAGCTGCAGTTTGGCCAAGACAGGAGCACTGGACCGGTGAGCTGCCGTGGAAGGCAGGACAGGGCCCTCTGAGACCGGTATAGGAGTGCCAGGACACCATTTCAGAAGAGCACTCATCTTCTCAAGCCGGCACATATGCTCCACTAACTCCCCATAGGTCCAGTGGAGGATGTTACACAACACTGATAAGGGAAGGGGGGTGAGAAGGCCTCCATTAAAGAAAATGTTAATCCGAGTCTCACGAATACACAGTCTTTGTCATGCTTTGTTTTGGAGGACCTGTGAAGAAGCCCTAATGGGGAAGAAGTTAGTTTTGCATCTTGCTTATTTACCAATGGTCCATTCTTTATTATTTTGTGTTATGGGAAGGCGGTTAAGTGAGAATGTTGAGTAATACAAATTATTAGCCTAATTTAAGCACACATCATTATTCCAATGAATTGCAGTGGTGGCGGTAGTAATGCCATTGTTAGAAAATAAAGAATTAATAATCAAACAAAAAAATTAAAACACCATTGCGTAAAACATCTTGCTTCCTCCCATTTAATCAGCATCTGGCTTTCTTCATTAAATATCATCTTAACAAACACCTGAGCCTAATTTAAAAACTTTTTAAGGCTCATCTAAATTCATGGGCTCTTGATTACATTGCTCTTGGCAGATGGTACAGTATGAGCATGACTCAGATTCATGTTTGGAAATAAGATGAGAATGTTTAAGCTTTAATAGTGATTTTACAGTGTAGCACCTTTCTAATCAAGGATGCTTCCTCTTCCACTGCTTCAGAGAGATAAACTTTAAATGTATACGACAATCTGATCCCAACTAGCCAATGTTGTACATCAGACTCACTCAAATCCCATCAGAGGATTACAGTCTTTTAAAGAGGCCATTATGATGATTTAGACTAAACATTTATCAGAACTGAAGGAGACGCTGCCCATGAGTTTATGGATTAATGCCAAGGATGATTGCTGCACAAATCAGGGCATTAAGTCCTTATTTACACACTTAATTCATTAATTTAAATGTTGTTGTTTTTATGTCACATCCACTATTCCTGTCACTGACTAATATGCAAACTACACTTCTTAGTTCATATCATGGCTCTGATTGGGATACATAATTATGAAATACAATAAAGTAAAACATAATATAAAATAACAATTTGATTATTATAATTATTTATTTCAGCAAATAAATGTCATGGTCTCAATGGATAAGTTTGATAATCGATAGTTTTTTGTGATTCTTCAGTGCAAAATAAATTTTTGTTATCACAATTATTATTATTATTAAATTAAACTTAACTCAAACAAAATATGAGTCTAAATGAATGAGTTTAATAACTAATAGTTAATAGCAGTTCTTCAGCATGAAACCAATTATAATACAATAATACAATTAATAATACAATTAATTGTATAGTAAATAATTAAATACAGTTCAAAAGTTCAGCAAAGTCAAAAGGTAAGTACAAAACTCAAAGTTAAACGAAGTTCAATAAACTGGGGAATTAAACAGTTTTTATCTTCAACGGATGGAACACATCTTGCGGCATCACAGGGATCCAGCGGGACATTCTAAAATGCTTAACTTGAAAAACGCTTAACATGGCTTAACGTACCTAAACGTCGACCAGGAAAACTCAAATTTCTGTCAACCCTTAACTGTAATAAACACTAACTACTGTCAAAAGAACGTCTCGGTTACGTATGTAACCCTCGTTCCCTGAAGGAGGGAACGGAGACGTCACGTCGGATGACCGACGAATTGGGATCTCGCCAGAGAGACCTATCCACTTCGAGTGTAACTAAACGAGCCAATGGACATTGGCATGCGATCATTGCATCCAGCTGCCGCTGATCACAGCGTGAGTATAAGAGGCAGCCGGTGCACCGCATTAATCATGTTTTCGCTGAGGAGCCGAGCCGGAGACCTGGCCGCCCAGTGGTGGTACAGCAACTGTGGCGACGGGACGTGACGTCTCCGTTCCCTCCTTCAGGGAACGAGGGTTACATACGTAACCGAGACGTTCCCTTTCAGTCGGTCACTCCGAGTCACGTCGGATGACCGACGAATTGGGATCCCTACCAAAGCGCCACAGGAGCTGCCCCTTCCAGCGCCCTGTGTAGACCTCCTGATCCTTCCTATAAGGCAGACGATAGGACCGGGCTACACAGAGAAGGTCGACTACTGCTGTCCCTAGAGCAACCCAAACAGTAGGACTTGAATAACACTGGGAAAGTGTGCCCTTCCACTTGGAAGAGGCACACTGCGGAGTCACCTCCTCCCAGAGGGGGTTAAGTGACATTACTCACGTGAAGTAACCCCGTAGGGCCCTAATGCACATGGAAGTCTCTGTGATGGCTCCTCTAGGCTGCATCATTGGAGACGGCAGAACATGGTCTACCTGGGGAACACGGTTCTAATAAGAATACCGTGGAAAACACATATGGGATCCCAACAGGGTCACTCATATGGGCACTAGCCTCACACCAGATTTCAAGAATTCATTGGCTGAAAGGCCTGGCATCGTACGTTCTGCCACGTCTGGACACCGGAGTGCTGGAGGACTCGACAGGGTTTGCCCGGTTAGGGAACTCTCTGGAGAATAAGGCGTTTAAGGACGCCGCAAGCCGACTCTGAACAGGGCCTCTCAGTGCCACTACCCGTTTGAGGTGAGAACACAGGAGGAAACCGGTTCGACACGCAGGCTATAGAACCTAGCGAACGTGTTGGGAGTCGCCCAACCCGCAGCTCTACAGATGTCTGCTAGCGAGGCGCCACGAGCCAGCGCCCAGGACGATGCAACACCCCTAGTGGAGTGAGCACGCAACCTGAGTGGGCAGGGTACACCTTGTGCTTCATAGGCCAAGGTGATAGCATCCACTATCCAGTGGGCCATCCTCTGCTTGGAAACAGCCTTCCCCTTCTGCTGTCCTCCGTAACAGACAAAGAGCTGCTCTGAGGTCCTAAAGCTCTGAGTTCTATCCGTGTACTGTCGCAGTGCGCGTACCGGACAGAGCAAAGCTAGGGTTGGGTCTGCCTCCTCCAGGGGCAGCGCTTGCAGGTTCACTACCTGGTCCCTGAAGGGAGTGGCAGGAACCTTGGGCACATAGCCGGGCCGGGGCCTTAGTGTTGCACTGGAGTCAGCCGGCCCAAACTGAAGGCACGAATCGTCGACCGAAAATGCCTGCAGGTCCCCCACCCTCTTGATCGAGGCCAGTGCAGTCAGGAGTAGGGTTTTCATAGACAGAAACTTCAACTCGACTGACTGCAAAGGCTCAAAGGGGGCAGTTATTAGGGCTCTTAGCACCAAAGCCAAATCCCAAGAGGGTAGAGAGGGGGGCCTAAGAGGGTTCAACCTCCTGGCCCCCCTAAGAAACCTGACAACCAGATTGTGCTTCCCCACCGACTTCCCCTCTACGGGGTCATGGTGAGCAGAAATAGCGGCCACATAAACCTTAAGGGTGGAAGGGGACAGCCTACGCTCCAACCCTTGCTGTAAAAAGGAAAGCACAGCTCTGATCGAGCATCTCCGGGGGTCCTCCTGGTGGGAGGAACACCATTCGATGAACAGGTTCCACTTCAGAGTATAGGCCCGTCTCGTGGACGGTGCCCGTGCTGAAGTGATAGTGAGTGCTACCTCCTGGGGTAGGTCAGCTAGAACCTCCGCGTCCCATACAGGTACCATACGTGGAGTTTCCACAGGTCCGGACGCGGGTGCCATAGGGTGCCCCGTCTCTGAGAAAGCAGATCCTTCCTCAGAGGAATTGGCCAGGGAGGGGCTGTCGCGAGGAGCATGAGTTCCGGGAACCAGGTCCTGTTGGGCCAATATGGAGCCACTAACAAGACCTGCTCCTCGTCCTCCCTGATCTTGCACAGTGTCTGTGCTAGTAGGCTCACTGGGGGGAACGCATATTTGCGCAGGCCCCGGGGCCAGCTGTGTGCCAGTGCATCCGTGCCGAGCGTTGCCTCGGTTAGGGAGTAGAACTCTTGACAGTGGGTGGTTTCTGGAGATGCAAACAGGTCGACCTGAGCAGCTCCGAACCGACCCCAAATCAGCTGAACCGCCTGGGGATGGAGTCTCCACTCGCCTGGAAGTGCTGCTCGAGACAGCTCGTCGGCTGCCCGATTGAACACTCCTGGGATGTGGATGGCACGAAGGGACCTCAGATGCTTCTGACTCCAGAGGAGGAGGTGGCGGGCGAGTTGCGACATGCGACGGGAGCGCAAACCGCCTTGCCGGTTGATATACGCAATGGTCGCAGTGTTGTCCGTACGGACCAGAACATCCTTGCGCTGAAGGCGCCCTCTGAGACGGCTCAGGGCAAGGCGTACTGCTAACAACTCGAGGCAATTGATATGCCAATGCAGTTGGGGACCCGTCCAAACCCCTGATACTGCGTGCCCGTTGTACGTGGCTCCCCAGCCTGTGGTCGAGGCGTCTGTGAATACCAGAGCATGTCTGGATACCTGCTCCAGGGGCACTCCTGCCCGAAGGAACGAGGGATCTGACCACGGCCTGAAGGTCTTGCGGCAGGCCGGTGTGATCTGAACCCGGTAAGTGCCGCGTTTCCACGCCCACCTCGGGATTTGGCCATAGAGCCAGTGCTGAAGCGGTCTCATATGGAGCAAACCAAGCGGGACTGTCACCGCAGCTGCAGCCATATGCCCCAGGAGCCTCTGAAAGAGTTTCAGTGGAACCGCCGTCCTGCCTGATAAGGTCTTGAAGCAGTTCAGCACTGACTGAGCACGTTCCTGGGTGAGGCGTGCTGTTTGGTTGACCGAATTGAACCGAGAAAAGAGATCCTCTGCGTTGGCACGAGTTTGCTCTTTTCCCAGTTGACCCGAAGGCCCAGCAGGCTGAGGTGCTTGAGCACCAGGTCCCTGTGTGCAGACAACTGCCTGCGAGACTGTGCGAGTATGAGCCAGTCGTCGAGGTAGTTGAGAATGCGCACACCTTGTTCTCTCAGGGGGACAAGGGCCGCCTCCACGACTTTGGTGAAGACGCGAGGCGACAGGGACAGCCCGAAGGGCAGGACCTTGTACTGATACGCCTGTCCCTCGAACGCGAAACGCAGGAATGGCCTGTGTCGCGGGAGGATCGAGACATGAAAGTACGCGTCCTTCAGGTCGATCGCTGCAAACCAATCTAGGGGACGGACGCATCCAAAAATGCGTTTCTGCGTCAACATCTTGAACGGCAGCTTGTGAAGTGCACGGTTCAAAACTCGCAGATCCAAGATCGGTCGTAACCCACCACCTTTCTTGGGCACAATGAAGTAGGGGCTGAACAACCCCGACCTCATATCGGCTGGAGGGACCGGCTCTATCGCGTCCTTCGCCAGTAGGACTGCGATTTCCGCACGCAAGACAGGAGCATCGGCGGGTTTGACTGAAGTGAACCGGATGCCCCTGAACTTGGGGGGACGCCGGGCGAACTGAATCGCATAGCCGAGTCTGATGGTCCGTAGGAGCCACCGAGACGGACTGGGGAGCGCTAGCCAGGCTCTGAGAGACCGTGCCAGCGGCACCAACGGAGTCACCGACGTACCCGTGGTGGGGCAGCGATGTGGAACACAGGGACCCGGCCCGGGGCCTGTGACGGCCTGGCCTGTGATGGCCTGGCCTGTGATGGCAGGGGGCGGGGTCTGGGTGTGTAGTGTAACACTCACCTGATTCCTCCTCGTGTGAGGGGAAACACAGGAGCCCGGCTTGCGTGTGACGACTTGTAGCGGGGGCTTGAGTGCTACTGCCCTTACCCGGTTCCACAACTGGGCAGGAGGGGTGCTCTTGGGCAACCCCCCACTGCCTGGCGAGAGAGGAGGAGGGAAGTGATCCCGTGATGCACGGTACACCACTCTCCTCCTCTTGAGACCCAGAGACTGAGGAAACTGCTCTTTTATTGAAGTTTTGGGTACCGCTGGCTGCTGGGCCAGCGGCGGAACACAAACAAAACGAAACAAAAGATTCTCCACCCGGCCCTCCTCCGGGGGAGGGAGTGGTGCGGTCACCATCTCCCAACGAACAGTTCCCTCCATCTCTGGGTTGCCCGTCTCAGGGCCTCTTGCACTTGCGCTTGCCGCCAGGTTTGGCGGGGGCCTGGACGGGCTGGGCGTCCTGCCTGTGACCGGCTCCACGACGCCGCACGGTGGAAGGCTGCTGCCGCGGCGTGGGAGCGGGGGCGGCCAGAGGGGGGCGCCCACGGCGACGAGCAGGCTGAGGGGCTGCAGCTGGAGTGGAAGCAGCAGCGGGTTTCCTCCGGCGCATGATGTGTTTGATCGCCTCAGTCTGCTTCTGTGCTGCCGAAAACTGCTGGGCACAGCTCTCGACAGCGTCGCCGAAGAGGCCGGTCTGTGACACGGGAGCATTCAGGAACTGTACCTTCTCCTGCTCCTTCATGTCAGTGAGACACAGCCAGAGATGGCGCTCCTGGACCACAAGCGTGGACATCGCACGACCCAGAGACTGTGCGGTCACCTTCGTCGCTCGGAGCGCGAGGTCCGTCGCAGCACGCAGCTCATGTAGAACCGCCAGGTCGTGCCCACCCTCGTGCAGGTTTCTCAGTGCTTTGGCCTGATGGACCTGCAGTAACGCCATGGCGTGTAGGGCAGAAGCCGCCTCCCCACAGGCTCTATAAGCACCGCCAGTTCCGAAGGGGGCAACGCAGCCGAGTCGTCATCCCCGGAGAGAGAGGGCTCGCCCTCCGATGCAGCGATCGACATCCGGTCATCAGGGGGAGCACCGAAGGAAACGGGTGGGGTACCCCACTCTGTAGAGGCCCCAGTCCGAACCAACTGTACCCCCGCCGGCTGCGGAGTGCTTGAGGGGTGAGGAACTCCACTTGGGGAAGCCCTCACCGTAATTCTCAAATCACCTCTGACTCCACCGGATGCTGTGCCGCCCCGTGTGCCAGGGCGAACGCCAGATCGCGGCAGAGGCAGAGGGACCCCGCCATGTTTGACACAACGGAGTCTATTGCGCAACTCCAAGATGGTCATGTCCCCACAAGAAGAACATGAACCATCCACGAAAGCTTCCTCAGCGTGCTGAATGCCCAGACACGTGAGGCAGCGATCGTGACCGTCCTGAGGTGCCAGAGATTGACCGCACCCAGAAACGCACGGGTGATAAGACATCTTTAAAAAGACGCGATCACCCGTGTACTCTTTCAGAGAAATATGCTCTTTCAGTGCTGAAGCACGCAGGGGAGCTGGCCACCGCACACTCCTAGTGTGACTGTCTTCACGGGAACCGTTTCTCTTTCCTCCCGTGAGACCGCGACCACCGCTGCTGTGCTGTAACGCCCGCACTCGCTCGCTAGTCTCTTCACTCGCAGGGTAGGAGAGCAGTAGTGATACACCACCGCTCGGCTCCGAAGCGAAAGGATGATTAATGCGGTGCACCGGCTGCCTCTTATACTCACGCTGTGATCAGCGGCAGCTGGATGCAACGATCGCATGCCAATGTCCATTGGCTCGTTTAGTTACACTCGAAGTGGATAGGTCTCTCTGGCGAGATCCCAATTCGTCGGTCATCCGACGTGACTCGGAGTGACCGACTGAAAGGGAACGAGCCCTTATTCCACAGAGTGAAAGTGAATAATATCATGTTAAGCTTTTTCTCCCCCATACAAGTCCATTATAAGGAAACAGCTTAACGTAGCTTGACGTACCTTAACAAAAACCGGGGAAAACTAAATTGATGTCAAATTTTACATATAAAAACACTTTCTGCTGTCAAAAGAAGGAGCTCTTATTCCGCGTATAAAATGAATAATTTCATGTTAGCATTCTCCACCATAGATAGCGATTGAAACAGCTTAATATGATATTATTCACTTTATACGATGAATACGAGCTTGTTCTGTTGAGAGCAGAAAGTGTTTATTATAAGTATAATTTGACAGAAGTTTGTTTTTCCCCGGCCATTGTTAAGGTACATTAAACCACGTTCAGTTTCCTTGACTTCTATTGTGGAGAACGCTTAACATGAAATTATTCACTTTATCACCGGAATAAGGGCTTGTTCTTTTGACAGTAGTTAGTGTTTATTACAAGCACGGTTTGACATAAATTTGGTTTTCCCCGGTCATTGTTTAGGCACGTTATGCCCCATTAAGAGTTTTAGAATGTCCCGATCAGACAATGAGCTTGTAACCTTGAGACCAGACAATGAGCTTACACTCTAAAAACTGCTGGGTTGAAAACAACCCAATTTGGGTTATTTTGGCAACCCAGCGCTGGGTCAAAAAGGGATGAACACAGCGCTGGGTTATTTTAACCCAACAATGTGGGTTATTATGTTTAACCCAGCAGGCTGGGTTGCTTTTTTATGGTTTAAAATTACTACATTGCTAGGCTAAAATTAAACCAAATCGAGCTAGACTTTAAACCTACAAATTTTGTTCATTTTAAAATCACTTTTACACACAAAGAATGACTATCAAAAGGCAAATATTTATTAAAAACAACAAGAGAAATCAGTAAAAAAGTAACATGCATGTTAAGAAGTAATGCAGAAAAGTATAGCATTATCAGCTACAGAGTTTATAAATTAAGCATTTGTTGAATAACTTTTAAGACCAAAATGGACTTTTTGGGTAAATTGTATATATTGTATAAAAATATACAAAAACACTATTATACAATAATTGTACAATTAGTTAATAGTTAAGTTCTTTACAAACTATTTCTGGCATGAGAGTACTCAAATAAACCACAACATTAACACTGCTATTATAACATTTAACAGAAACATATGTGTGTGAAAGAATGTGAGCATGTGTATGAATGACTGAGTGTAAACTCCATTTCTACCAAACAACACAGAACAAGCATTTAACATTTGTTTTCACAAATTATACACTTACAGTTTATTTAATCTTCCAAGAATACAGATCATGCATCACTGCCAATTTGCATGATCTCTGTAGCATAATTTATGTAGTCATGAAGAAGCCTCATCAGCACATCTTGTGACATCTTTTACAGCATACAGTGCAGTGTCCTCCTTTAAAACCACTGTTGCATCAGTTTGGGGGAAATTCTCCTCTTTGACCAGCATTCATTCCAGTCACCGCTTGTTCTTCATCAGTGGCCTAAAAAGAGAAAAACGTTTGAAAAAAGAGAAAAATATTTAATGAAACTATCCATTTTCAGATAGAGGTACATCCACATCAGTGTAGCATAATTAAACGAAGCTATTGTTTCAGCTCCTGGGAATTATTTATTAAAGATTCAATATTGCTTTGATTAAAGTGATATTAATCTTTAACTTATGATTTATACTGTATTAACGACTCGTCCAGCGATCACTAACATCAGTATATCTTTAGCAATTTAGTTTATTTTGCTCTCGTGGCCAACGATAAACAGAATAAAGAATTTTATATAATTTGCGTGAGGTAACGCGACCTTTTATGGCAATAAGGTTCAAATACTTGAAAATCACATCTCAAGAGACAATTCTTTATAAAATGAAACACGGTTTATTTGCTAACTGCTATTCTATGGTACATGATCTAAACTAATAAAACAAAATACATAGACAACACATAACATACACACACATTCAGAGCTCTACGGTTTAACGTTAGAAGAAGAGTTAAGGTAGCACTCTATTTCATAACTGCAGCCACATAAGATCACGAAAGAGATGTCACCCTTTTCTGCATTCAGATCAATTACCGGTTCAGTTAGGATAAAAACGTTGCTTGTATACTTGCTTTACGTTGATTAAGCAGGTTGGATCTCTTATTCGTTCCACGTGGTGTTCACGTGTTTCCACGGAAGTGTCCCATCCTTTGTTTCGGATGCCACGTGTTCTCTTCGTGTTTCTTCGGTGGCTTTGTTGCTTTCCACGTGTTTCCTGGAAATCTCCGCTGCACGTTGCTGTTGCGTGACTTCACTGGGGAAGCCCTTTCCTCATCAGCGGTTGCCTGGTTCTGCTTTGAGATGGAAACGTTGTTGAGCTGCTGGTTCGGTGTTAAGGCTTTACGACATCTTGAGTTCGCTTAGCTAGTTGTCTCAGCCCGATGTTAGAGGCGAGAGTCCAGCGTGACCGGCTTCCGGGTCGTTCGTGCAAGAGTTGAAGCTCGAGGATCCGAGCGAAAGAAGAGAGAGCGATTTCAAACTGGTGTCCAGTTTTAAACAGACGGATTTCAGCACGCCTCCGGTGGCTGTACCAATCAAATTGTTCTTGCAGGGCGGAGCCTTGCCCATATCTTTGGGGCGTAACGTGATGAGAATTCCATGTGCCAAACAATAAGTGTTTTAATACTTGTATAAACTGTTATCACATGTTTACCCATTTATAATTATCACCCAGTCTGTTTTCCCATTGATTCAAAATAATCATGACGGTTTATGTGAATCCAGACACGCTACAACTTTACAGAGAACATTAATCCGTTATAGATTATAAAATAGCATGGAATACCCTATAAGGCACAGATTAAATATCATTCCACATTCTAAATAATTCAGATTAAGCATATGAAAGACAGAGTACAACATTAATATCCATATGTTTCTTGCGTAGATGGTTTTAATATCCAAGGAATAAGTGACTGTCTCGGTGCAACAAAGGAACCACATGTAGATTGGTTCTCCTTTGTCTTCTATGAAAAAGCGTGCGGTTTGCTGGATGAGAAGGGGGAGGGGAGGTGCTTTTAAATCAAACAATAGTCAGTGACGTAGCTCGGCTTCATCTAGATTTCATTCTTGTGCGATGATTCTCTACATCAGTAAAGACAGGTAAATAGTCTGTTTTTGGTGTGGTTGTTTAATGTCTGTCTACCACAGAGATCTAGAACGCTATAATGGCAGCACTAGTGTGAGGGCATGTAATATTGTTTAAATCAATATATTGATTTCAGAAAGTTTCTTCTTTACTGAAACATTAAAACCGACATGACATTCACATACCTCATACATTTCCATGTATGTGGATGGTTGCTCTTTAAAAGGGTTAGTTCACCAGAAAATGAAAAGGGTCATAATTTACTCTCCCCATGTTGTTCCAGACCCATACAAACTCTGCTAATTTTTGGAACAAAAATAAATATATTTGTTATTCTCTTAATTTTTTTCCTCCATTGCAAGTCTGGGTGGCCAATATTTTCTTCTGAATAGACATGTTTGCTATCATGTAATTTAAGATTTATTCATATATAAATATTGGGATGTATTACTTCTACAATAACTCTGTATTTATGAAGCTTGAAAATACAGATTATCTAGACCAGCGTTTCTCAAAGTCCAGACTCCGAATCCGAACCGGGAGAGAATTCAATCCGGACACGACTCCACTTGGTATTTCAAGCGCACTCGTATCACTTAGACCTCCGTGCGACGTGCGTGGCACACACACACACACGGGTGCATGAACCAGTGTTAAAGTGTTTACTTTTGTAAGACAAAGCACATAGCAACTAGCGACATTTTGGATAAACCTTAGCTTTCATTCAGTAGAATACTGTAACCGGTTTTGCCCCGCAAGCGCAAAGTTTCGCCCTTCCTGACGCAGTCTTTCTCCACCAGCAGAGTTAGCAGCATTTCCCTTTCAATATTTCACTCGTACTGCGTCGAGATATCGACGTTAGTATGGGAAAGGTTTTTTTCTTCTTCAACTGAAGCCTATTTCAACCATGCAGTTATAACTGCAACACGTGAATGGTTCGTGTAGGGTGAAAAAAATTAACCAATGCACAGCGGTGGCGAGCAAGCCAATGGCTATACAGCCCGTCAAAATGGGAGGGGCATCTGGCTATATAATCCGCTGCCTGCCACCACATCTTAGAGTTCTTCTCTTCAGTGACAAACTCAAGCAGCCGGATTAGGACCTCGCAGCGACCAGCTTGCAGACTCAGTCATCCCCTGCAGCCATCCGGCATCGATCCAAAGAGTCTCACAAAAGAACAAATTTCACAGCGTTGTTGCAAATGCCGCGCCGTCATTGTAAGATGTGTAGGTCTCCCTGCACACGGATAATACTCACTCTGAGTGTGTGTCATGCTTGGGGAAATCCCACGCTGATGCTGCGCTCAGCAGGAATGACTGCTCCCATTGCGAGAGTTTCAATCTTGCCTCTCTACGCTCTCGGATAGCTTTCTTTTTAGTGAGCGACTCCGCTCCTGAGTGTGTTCCAGGTCTTCCAGGCCAAGATGCTCGCCAATCAGGAAGCCGGTCTGGATTCAGCCTCTCTCAGGGACCTAGGGAGCATGATGGACCGGGCTCTACACGCCACCAAAGCCACCGCCCAAGCCATCAAGCGTTGGATTTCTAACCTGATAGTGTTGGAGCACCACCTCTGGCTCACGATGATGGAGATGAAAGAAGCGGACAAAGTTCCCTTCCTCGACGCTCCGGTCTCATCAGGCAGCCTGTTTGGACCAGCTGTGGAGGGCTTTGCTGAACGCTTTACGGAGGCTCAGAAGTCGTCTCAGGCGATGTGACACATCCTCCCTAAACGCATCAGCTTTTCCTCTGCTTCCAGTCTCCCCAGACCTGCGCCGACTCTGCAGACAGCTAAACCAACGCCAACCGCCCCGGAGCCCCGACCTCCTGAGGGTCGGAGAGGTAGCTCACTCTCAGCACGACGGTACCCCTTCCCGAAGCACCAGACCCTGGCCCAAGATCGCCTTGGATCCGGCGCCTCAGAAATCCTCCTGAACAGCCAGCCAGAAAGAGGAGGGCACCTGAGTCTCGCTACCACTGGACCACCCAGCAAGCAGCCTCTATTGTGTCTCTAGCCTTACCGCTTAGCACTGGGCGCACAGGAAAGTGTGTTCATGGATCCTCACGGGCCCACTATAGCGCCCAGGTGTCCGGCCGCTGTGATAGCGAACAAAATAAAACACATACATTTTCAAAAAGAGAACAAAAATATTTTTCTGCCAACCATAAGCGTCCTGCCCTTATGCAGCCAATCTGCACAGCCGTTTCAACCCCTTGCCACGTGGGCCGAGGCCTGGCAAGCCATTCCTGGTGTGTCAATGTGGGTAATGACTACGGTAAGATGAGGTTATACACTCCAATTCGCCCGAAGACCACCGCGCTGTCTCGTTAAGCGAGAAAGCTCAAGTCTTCCACGAAGAGGTGATGAATCTGCTGGAAAAATAAGCCATAGAAATCGTTCCTCCAGCCCAGAGTAAGTCAGCCTTTTACAACCACTACTTCCTCGTCCCCAAAATAGATGGCTGCCTGTGACCTATTCTAGATCTCAGACTCCTGAATTATGCCCTGATGAAAAGCCACTTAGATTACCTGGGGCTCAGGGTCAACTTTGCCTCGTCTCGTCTCGTCTCGAAGCGACTCTGCATGCTGGCGAACGACCTTCTTGTGTGGGCTCAGAACAATCTGCGCTCACTGAAGTTGACGCATGTTTCACGGGCAAAATGAACCAAGGAGCAGACATGTTGTCAAGGAACAATGTCTCTTCAGACGAATGGACGCTCCACCCGCTCGCGGTTCAGATAATTTGGGAAGTCTTTGATAGAGCTCGAGTAGACCTCTTCGCCTCTGAAGAAAACTTTCACTGCCCAATCTTTTTTACAAGGAGCACGGATGCCCTGGCCCACGAATGGCCCAGCCTTTCGCTCTATGCTTTCCCCCCAGTCGCTCTGCTACCTTAGGTACTCAGGCGAGTCAGGGAACAATGGCAAAAGCTGATCCTAATAGCCCCCCTCTGGATGAACTAACCATGGGTGTTGGAGTTATTCCAGCTGCTGAAATCAGCCATGTGGTTGATCCCCTTGAGACGGGACCTCCTCTTTCAAGCGAACGGCACTATATGGTATCTGTGGCCTGAGTTATGGGCCCTGCATGTGTGGCCGCTCGACGGGAGCCTTTCGTCCTCCTAGAGCGTGTCCTAAACACTATGGCAAAAGCTAGAGCCCTGTCTACGAGACGCCTCTATGCTCTGAAATGGTCAATTTTCTCGGCTTGGTGTCAAGACCGTGACTTAGACCCGGTCACCTCTGATGTGTCAGTGGTTCTTTCATTTCTGCAGGAGATGCTGGATAAACAGCGTTCCTCATCCAACTTTCCGTCAACCCTGCTTGCCTGGAATTCGCGCCTAACGACTCGTTCCCATATCTCAGGGAACCGAGTTTACGATAGTAACCGAGTACATTTACTTGCCTTAAACTGTCTTTCCCTCTCTTCCGAAGAAGCTGAGAAAATCGCTTCCTCCTCACACAAGTAGGCTACTGTGTCCATAACTCCAAAGTTGGTTTGGAAAAAAAGGGACATCAATGGTTTACATAAAATATGAACACATAATCATACTGTTGTTACATTAAAATGTGAAGTAAACAAGCAGGAGACAACGGAAACATTTATTTTCTAATAATAACTTACATCAATCTCAAAAGAATGATGCTCTCCTATGTCTCTGGCAATCAACATCTACAAGAAACAAACAAACATTATTTTACTCTTAGTAAATAAAACATGATAACATAAAATTATGAAGTTTACTTGCCTTAAACTGTCTTTCCATCTCTTCCGAAGAAGCTGAATAAATCGCCTCCTCCTCACACAAGCAGGCTACTGTGTCCTTAACTCCCGGCGCGGGCACAATGAAGACACAAGCTCACCAAGTCTGAAGTATTACATGCAAGACATTACTGTTAACAATTATCACTTCATCAGCCTCAAAATAATTATGCTAATCTTTATTACATAACGTCGTTTCCTTTAGGAAACTAAGTTCAATTTAACAGCGATCAATAAGATAACAAATTAACATGTAAATGTGTTAATAACCGTCTATTAACACCTCAAAAGTGCAGATATTGTAAAATCTTATCTAAATATGAAATAAGACACTCACAAACGTTATACAAGTACATTAAGTTACCTCTTCCGTTCAGTAAAAGAGGCCGTTTAGACCTCCGCTTCTGAGGCGAAAGCCACGTCTGCGTATTTTTCAATATAAGCTATTTTCGGACTATTTCCACCTTCCATGAAACCTAAAAATACTCGCGGACACAAACAATGAATGATGACTTTACATTTTCAATCTTTACATACCATAACTTCTTTCACCCGCTTCTCTCTTCTTTCAGGCTGAGAAAATGGTGGTTTCTCGCAATGGTGTCATCCGATGTTGACGTGACGTGCATGCTCTCTTTCACATCCGCGTTCTCAACCCAGCGCCGCTGGTTTATGATCAAGACCAATTTTCAACCCTAAATTTGGTTAAAACAACACAACTTCCTTACCCAGCGGTCTCAACCCATCATTTGGGTTGAAAAAAACAACGCAGCATTTTTTAGAGAGTATGGATTGATCAAGAGTGATGCTGGGAAATGCAGTGCAGTTCAACTGGTGACTGTGACATAAATGTTGTTCTTTGGAACTTTATATTCATTAAACAATCATGATGATTTTAAAAATGCCCACAGCACAAAATCATCATATTTTAATAGTTTATGAAGGATCATGTGACACTGAAGTCTAAAAATGCTGTTTTGCCATAATAGGAATAAGTTATTTCAAAAGTGTAATATTATTCACAATATTACTGTTTTTATTGGAAGTTTTGATGAAATAAAGCCTTGGAGAGCATATAATAATTTTAAAGCAAAAAAAAAAGGTCACAATTTATATTAGGTGGCCTTAGTCATATTGTATTTCAAAACACTTTTGCTGCTATTGAGTTGTGATGTGTTTAAAGTTAGTGACAGGTTTGGTGCGGGTAGGTTTAAGTGTGGGTTAAGGTGTAAGGGATGGATCAACAGTGTAATTATAAATGTAATTACATAAAATTAATTACAGATGTGATTACATATAGGTATTTTAAAATATATAAGTACAATGTAAAAACATGTATGTACAAAATAAGTGCATTGTATCAAAGTATTAATGTCAATGTAAGTACATAGTAGTTAAGGCCACCTAATATAAAGTGGGACAAAAATAAAAAAAGGTTAAAACATGACCTGCAACAAGAAATATGTACAGCTTTTCAAAACTACTTCTGTTTACACTGTGCAGGTTGCATTTTGGATCAATACAGGGCACCATTTGTTAGAGAGATGAATGGAATTGCTAATGGACAGGTATATAGACTTCCTTGTTCTTATCATCATTTAAATGGGTTAGTGTTTATTTATCTCTCCATTTTCCTTGGCTAGTTAGTTGGTTGGTTGTTTCTGTGTCCAAAGTGCCCATGTTCTTAGAAATATGCTGACTCATGGCGTTCCAGCTGAGCTGTTTGTCTCAAATAGAGGAGCTGTCTCCAAGTTGCTAATCACTGCAGTAATCAAGGCTGGGGACGTTACTGAGGGAGGCTAAATGGATCACATCTGACTCGATTCATTAGCTTGGAACAAATGCAGATGATTATTACTCAACCTGAGCGTTTTCTTTTAGAGCGCCAGTAACAAAAGCCATTAGGATTGTGGTAATGTTTTATGTTTATAAATATATTTTAAATAATCAAATGGTTAACTGAGCACCACAGCAATGACCTTGGAGCCAGAAAAGATGTTATGACATTTTCTTGGAAATTATTTTTGCAGTCACAAAATTGTAAAATGCCATTTCCTATTATGAAAATTATATGGTTAAAGATTATGAAGTCAGTTTGACACTGTAGTCTACTTATGTGGATTTAAATGAATTAAAACGGCATGGACTGCAATTGGACAAAAATGTAAATTATTAAATTCAACAATTGCTTGTCTGCAGTTCTCTTTAATATTAATCTGAACTAAAGTGCGTCTTTGCAGCATCAGTGATTTTCAATGCAAATGCAATACAAGCCAATCACTGAACATTGACTAAAAACAAGGTGAAACATTCGAAAAGATTGTAATTTAAAAATGGGTCATCTCAACAAACTGAATTTTCAAAAAACAAAATGAAAGGACATCAAAATTTAGTTTGAGATAATTGTTTCTCTTGTCCTGTTTTTAAAGATGATTTAATTATTTTAACTTAATTTATCTTATTCATTTGTGCCTCACTCAAACAATTTGTCTCATAGGCATCAAGCACCAGGCATGTGGGACATGTCGCACTAAGTTTTGCCAATGCTAAATTTATTTTATCGCTTCATGAAAACTACCAGTTAAGAACGTGTTTGACAAAAAGGAAGCGTCTTCTATCAGGGGCGGACTGGGATAAAATTTCCGGCCCGGGAAATCTCACACCCATGCAGGCCATCCCATACACCCACAACAGAACAACTGAAACATGGGCTACCCTATTAGCCTATTTGTATGACCATCACATAAAAAAGGTCTAAGTCTTTAGTCGGGGCCGTAGAAAATAATTAAAGGTTCTCTTTTCAACTGCATCTTCACTTTCCTTTTCCTTTTCTTCATTTTCCCCAATATTTCTGTTACTCCCTTTTTTTGTACTTGTCACTTCTATACCAGCAGATCTACTGTTATTAACAGAACTGTGTTCACCTTGTTGCAAAACAACCACCTCATTGCAATTTGTTTGCACATAATGTTATTGTTTCTCTTAAAATGACTTAAATACCCAATATTTAACAAACCTTTAATTCATACAAATATAGTAAAAAACTAAAATTCTAAATGCCAAAATTAGTACATTGAAAAACCTAATCGGAACACTCTATTTTATTTTTGGGCTGACTAATATTTTTGTGTTGCTATTTGCTCTCCCTCCCTTTCTGTACACTAAATCCATGTGAATATCTGCCTGCTACATTTATTAATGTAACTTTCCAATCGATAATGATGTCCTTTAGCACAGTATTCTGACTGATGATAATAATGGGGTGCTAATGACCGCCTAACAGGTGCTAGCTGTTTAATACTCAAATAGGTTAATAAAGACAAAACTAGCATATTACAGATTAAACTGACCTGCACTTGAAGCCCTGAACAGGTTAGTAATTTCGCTACATTTAACTGTTTCTTCTGGCCGTTTCCTCTCCTTCCTTGAGTCGAGTCCCGCGCATCGACACGGTTCAAAACTGTTTGATGGAGGCAAGGAACAGACGTGAAGCGCAGCGCTGCCAGTCAAGACTAACTGATTCATGATTTATTATCGGTTTATTAGGGAATGCCACAGTCAGAAATGATCACTTTGGCAAATTGGGAAGGCAAAAAAAAAATTATTATAATAAAAAAAGGGCAGCGGGCCAAATCAGCCGCCAGGCACCCGGGAAACGTCCCGGTGCTCCCAATGGCCAGTCCACGCCTGTCTTCTATTATTAAGCAGAAGTTTTCAGTTGCCTAGAGTGTTATAAGTGTTGATGTGCTGCTGAATTTAGTTATTTTTAATGTTATGCTGAGTGATCGGAGCAGTTGTTATCGAATGTGGAAAGCAACAGCAGCAATATGTTCTCTTCTGTACAGCTCTCAGAATCAAATCATCCGCTTTGCTCGCTATCAGTTCTAGTGAAATCACACAACAAAATGCAAGCAAATCCATCCCCACTGATATCCATCCACTCATACAGTAATTTTGGTGGAAACATCACATCAGGGCTGATTAGATGTTGTAAAACTCAAATAAACAATGTTATTATAGACCAATGTGATATATATGTTGTTAGTACTAAACAATGTATTCATCCAAGAAACATGATGATCCTTCTCTTCATCAGATGCAGATGTGGGAATAAAGTCAACTAAATAGTCATGAGCAAATAATTAATCATGAACAGCATAAAATCCTGCCTTTTTGAGACTAGATGGCCGAGAGATTGCTCTATATATTTAATAAATGATTAGTTGTAGTGGCTTTTAATTAATCAATTACCTATTTATTATCTATCTGTGATTTAACACAATCCCTCTCTTGTGATACATTTGGCAGGGAAAGTCAAGCAGCAACGACTGTCTGTTATGGTGCATTAATCAAGTGGGACAATTTTTATTTTTAAAGTCACAGTACTTTTGCTAATATTTCTGAGAATTTAATATGACCATCAGGCCAAAATGAAATTAAATGTGAAAATGTTGTTTGAAGGAATAGTTCACCCCAAAATGAAAATTTTCTGAAAGGATGCTCACTCTCAGGCCATCCAAGAGGTAGATGTAGTTTGTTTATTCTTTGCAACAGATTTGGAGAAATTTAGCAGAGTGAGAGCTCAAACTTCTGATAAATGGATGGATGGATGGATGGATGGATGGATGGATGGATGGATGGATGGATGGATGGATGGATGGATGGATGGATGGATAGATAGATAGATAGATAGATAGATAGATAGATAGATAGATAGATAGATAGATAGATAGATAGATAGATAGATAGATAGATAGATAGATAGATAGATAGATAGATGATAGATAGATAGATAGATAGATATAGATATAGATAGATAGATAGATAGATAGATACATTTGGAAATGCAATGTCAGGTGAGTGGTGGCAAAAGGTTAATGGTCTATAGCATTTGAAAATAACGTACCATTTATACACTAAACCTAACCAACAGTTTTAACCAAATCAAAACATGAGAAAAAAACACATTTTCTGAAATACAACCATGGCATTTGAACTTGCCTGAACAAGACTTTGAGCTCTTTTTATTAGCACTCGCACACGAGTGCTCTGCTTCGCAAGTGTAATGGTGTACCAGGTGTGCTTCCGATCAAGTTTACGTCATCAGAAAAGCCATATATATGGGGCAGAATATGTGATACAATAATCAAAAGTGAACATTTATAAATAAAAATAAATTTGCTTTAAATAAATGCTGTTCTTTTGAACTTTCATCACAATTTAGTAAAAAAAAAACATTAAGCACATTTCAGTGTTCCGCCAGTTCCTTTTGGTATGGAACTGTTCTCTCTCCATTTACAAAGCACTATACATGGCCGCCGCTATCAGTTCTCCTCGAGTATCCAGCGCCCTTCTGTGCAATGTAAGCCCATTTCAGCCTGTGATGGTGAGACACAGTGGCCTTGTCCTTGTGTTCTGGATATCTGGCTACATCTCTACATGCTCAGGTTAGTTTATCACTGATGAGGCTTTAGCTGTGTTCCTCCATTCATCATTCCTGGTGAGACAAGCACAGAGAGGACCTTGGTAGTGTGTATTGCATTATAATTTATTTCCCAGGGGTGGATTAGCCTTCACTGTTGTTCTCTTTTTCTTGTGGGAGAAAGGCATTTCTGTGTAAAGCCAACTCCTGCCACAGTGTGTGCATGTATCTAATAAAATGGTCAAATTATAGTAAATAATTCACATCTGAATTTCTGTAGCTGCTTGAGTCTTTCACAGAACCACAGAATGTGTAAAAACCCCATAATACAGAGTGAAACACTAGAACTGAACTAAACTCTGTTCTGCTCTTAATGGAGTGTCTTAAAAATATATACAGACAGATGTTCCTTATGCTCCAGCAGCTATACTAAATTAAAAACAATTCACAGACACGTGAATGTCAAATTTTAACGGAATCAGTTTAATTGACACACTCTATAAAAGACTGCCAATCCTCCACCTCAAACACAAATAGTTTGGATAAAGCAATTTCATTGGGAAAGAGTGTTATAACCCTGTGGTTGTTCTGTTTACTCTGCTGTGTTTGGGCTGTCTGTTTCTGCTCTCCCTTGGGAAAACCATCCGATTGGCTCCTGCAGGCTGATTGTTCCTGTCTCCTGATTGGTCTACAGAACTTTAAAAGTCACACCATCACTTCCTCAGGAGCAATGTTTTGCCATCTTGTGATCTGAGCAGTTAGTTTTGTATAGTGCAGAGTTTTGGTGAGAGGTTGTATTTAGAGAGTTGTGAGATTGTGAGTACTGTTTGTTTTGTGATTGGTTGTATTAAAGATATACTGGTTTATTTGACCCATTTGCCTGTTTGACACTGATTTTTGGATTGCCCTCTAAACTTGGTTTTTGCTTGGCTTTGTAAATAGTTTTGAAAATATTGTAAATACTAAATTGGGATAGTAGGGAGTCTGATGCCGTTTTTGTTTGTGAATACATTTGTTCTCTGTTTTGGTGTTAGGAAGTGAATTGTATTTTTATTTTATTTTTGTTTAGGCAAGGTAGAGGTTTAAAACCCAGAACATTTTGTTTGTTATTTTGGCCTTGTCGGCTCCTGAACTTAAACTCCCAATAAACATATTGTTGTTGAAAATCTTTCAGTTCGTGTTCGTCTTTTCATTTTGTGCTTCTTCCCTGGACGGGGCGTAACAAAGAGGAATCTGATGAGGACTCTTCTAACCAGAAGAACCAGATTCATCATCATGACAGGCCACAGTATCACACGGAAGTATTGGACAGTAATTAAGAACAACACAAGTTGAATTAAAGAAATGAAACACCTGTTTATCACACGATGTGAGGTGATGGTGCCATGTGCCTTGCGGTGAGTTAATAATGGGAAAATATAGATTTATGGCTATGATAACATCGTTACATTTCCCAGAATGTTTATGTAAAGGGATGGAAGGCAGTTGTCAATGGTAAGATGAGTTTTAAAAGATTTATCAACATATGGTGTTAGGAAAAACAAAAGGCCAATAAATTAAATGTTTACAAAAATATTATTTTCTTGTCTCTCTCTCTTTAAAAAAAAAGATATAATATTTATTTTTCTTATAAATTCCTAAATTGTACCTATCGGGACTAGTGAAAGAAAGTGTATTAATCTACTTTATGAATTTTACAGATGTTTTATTTATTGTTTTATTATTTTAGCATAGATAATGATGTGGGTGGATCGTAGACTTTAATTTGTAAACGTTGTCATCTCAAACAGGGCACATTTTTATCTTCTGGCTGCTCTCAGAATCAACAATTTTGTCAACCTTCACGTCCGCGGTCCCGAACTGACTCAAATGATTCGCACTCCGCGGTCCCGAACTGACTCAAATGATTCGCGCTCCGCGGTCCCGAACTGACTCAAATGATTCACGCTCCGCGGTTCCGAACTGACTCAAATGATTCGCGGTCCCAAACTGACTCAAATGATTCGCGATTCGCGCTCTGCGGTCCCGAACTGACTCAAATGATTCACGCTCCCGAACTGACTCAAATGATTCACGCTCCGCGGTCCCGAACTGACTCAAATGATTGTCGATTCGCGCTCTGCAGTCCCGAACTGACTCAAAAGATTCGCAATTCGCGCTCTGTGGTCCCAAACGGACTCAAATGATTCGCGCTCCACGGTCCCGAACTGACTCAAATGATTCGCGCTCCGTGATCCCGAACTGACTCAAATGATTGGCGCTCCGCGGTCCCGAACTTACTTCAATGATTCGCGCTCCGCGGTCCTGAACTGACTCAAATGATTCGTGCTCCGCGGTCCTGAACTGACTCAAATGATTCGCGCTCCGCGGTCCCGAACTGACTCAAATTATTCGCGCTCCGCGTTCCGATCTGACTCAAATGATTCGCGGTCCCGAACTGCCTCAAATGATTTGCGCTCCACGGTCCCAAACTGACTCAAATTATTCGCGCTCTGCGGTCCCGAACTGACTCAATGGATTCGCGATTCATTTATTCAAGAGAAAAATCACTCGCTAGTCTTGACTGAAAAACTTTAATACAGTTTCCTTAATAGGAATCAATCTATAGTGTTTTATTTTTATATTTGTTCATGCAGTTTCTTGAATTCTCTGCTAAATTCACCTATTGTACCTGAAACTAAAACACGGTTTATTTTGTTTGTATATTATGTGTATTTGTAATGCGTGCCTTTTGTTCAAATTTTTTTTATAACAAAGATAAAATAATGACAGATTTTTATCTTCCATCCTTTTTTATATTTTGCTACCTTAAAAGGCTTTGTCTTTATAATAGGGAAATTAGTTTGGCTGTGAGGCTCAAACAGCTTGCAAAATAGAAAAACCAACATGACAAAGAATCATGAAAAATGTATTAACTCTTAATTAATCTCAACCTAAGCCCATCCTTAACCAACTGTAGAAACTTGTATTGCAAAACACTACTGTAACCGAAGATTAAACACAACTCGCCCACTTTTTCATCTTGCTCAAACTGTGTGCCTTATTTTTTGTGTTGCTTGTGTTGTTGTAGTTGTTTTACAGTCTGACAAACATCAACTACTGAAGGTTCTTGGTTAGTTTCAGCAAAGGGCCTCTGAACAAAAGTCTAAGAAAATATTAGGCCCTCCGGGATCTTAAAAATGCCCTTCAATTCTGTTAGATTCTCTTTTCTCATTGAAAGCTAGTTTCTGCAAAAGGATGCATTACTCTTTCACTATAGCTGTAAAGGTAAAATACCATAGTCCTTTCACAAAAAGACAATCTCCTAAACCATTCTCATCTTTGGAAAAGAGATTACATATACTTTAAAGAAAGGACATGAGGTACTACTGAACACAGAAAAAAAGTACAGCTGAAAGAGAAAATGTTTTAGACATTCAAAATATAAATACTTTAAATAGTATAAGGCTAACAGAACAGATAAACAACAACATTTATATTATAGCCGTATGGGATTTGTTCTGAATTCTCTCGCAAGTTTGGGTTTGTCATCTTTAATCATTTGATTCTAAGACAACTTTTGAATGTTCCTCATTGGTGTTTAAAAAATCTCTGCATTGGGTTCCTAACATGATGCTTTTGTTACAATAGCAGCATAATCAAAAACAAAGCAAAGTCATGCAATGTCTTCAAAGTAGAATTTTTTTTAATTTATTTTTTTATATCCTGCATTTAATAATTCTACATGTACTACATTTAATATTATAAAATATGTAATAATACATGTAAAACTGAGATGGATAAGGTTTAAGAAGTACACAACAATAACCGATAACACAGTCTGGATTATTTTTTTACACTAATTCCTCCAAACAATAATAATACTATATATATATATATATATATATATAAACAAAAATCGAAAATAAAATAATCAGCGGCCTTTGTCATTTCAAAACAATACACACTGTAATGTTTTTTTTTTTCAACCTGACATGACGGGCTTGTACACAATCAAATAGAGCAGATAACCCTGTAACTAGTCACAGTCATTTATTAAGACTGAAATGCTCCACTGAATTTCACTCATAACTGACTAATGATTGCCAGGAAGCATTAGAATAATTGTTTTGTAAGATTGACTTTGTAAATGAGTAAGCATCAGCAGCAGTCACAGGTGCCCCTCATACAGCTTTTGTAAACTCCTATAATGACACTAGTAAAGGATGGGGGGTTTTAGTTAGGACGATTCTAAGGGCCCGAAAATGGAGTGGGGCCCCCTGAGGGGGAAACGCGATTGATGAATATTAGAAATGAATGTCCAGTAAAAATAGAGAACAATTAGAGTTATTGCTGTTTATTGTTTTTGATAAAAAATACAAATATTTCTGTCTCATATATATATATATATATATATATATATATATATATATATATTTTTTTTTTTTGAAACCTAAATCAATTTAATTGTAACTATACTATGACTACATAAATTCACTTAAAAATAATAATAATAATTATGTAAAACAAAAAATGTCGTCATTTACCACCTTCATGCCATTCCAAATTCTTAAGACTTCCACACATCCTTCAAAGGGTATTTTGAATATAGATATTTTTTTTATAAAACCCAAGATTTCTGTTCCTCCATTGAAAGCCCATACACCCTTTGATGCTTCAAAAAGACAAGAAAGAAAGATATCCATATGAATTAAGTATTCTGAAGAGACACAAACCCCTTTCATGATGTATATATTTCAATTTGAACTTTTATTCAACTTTTTATTTAAGCACTGATCAACAGACACAGAGCACATCAAACATGGTAAGCGGCAACTGAACCGTACTTCCTATTTTCACTGTAATAAGTGTGAGTTCAAGGATTCATGGTTTGTAATGTGGATCTTAAAGTGTGCCATTTAAATTTGTTCATTGCAAAAATTGTCAGTTTAATAAGATTCTTGCTCTTTAAACAAAATGTATCTTCTCTGAGCCCCCCAAAAGTAAAATTGTACAATCACTACACAATTAATAAAAACTATTGCAGACAAATATTGTTATTATAATGAATTTATATATTCAGTCTAGGACTGTGTATGTATACACATGTATATTACAGATATAAATAAGTACACCTACAAAACATGAAAAAAAAAAAAAAACATCTTACAGTTTATACACACACACTCCCGAGAGAGTTTATACACACACGAGAGAGAGCCTGCACAGCTTTTCTCAAAGCAGCCAAAGGCTTTTTTATAAAATCCCGTCAGAGTGATGGAAAGAAGATGCCAAACACATCCACACAGACGGTCTGTGAGAGAGGGGACTTGCAGTTTACCACCACCATCCTTATGAATAACAAATCAGCAATACATTGTGAGTGGGTTCAGTGAAAGCAAGATGCGTAATCAGACAAACAGATGCTTTATAAAAAATATTTTTTCTTTAAAGACTGTCTGTCTCTGAAGTGACTGCTTTTCCTTGCCAATAGATGCAAATATATTCATTTTATTTATATTGTAATCAAGATTTTCTTCTCAATCAATGAAAAGTTAAAACTCGATATTTCTACGCCTTTTTCTATTGCAGTAGCGTGTTTATTCTATATACATCCACAACGGATGAAATATATTTCCCTAAATGTACTTTTTGTTTCTCTCTTTCCAAAAATGACATTTCCATTTCTGGTTCAATCAACGTCGTAATCTTGGGTTCAATTATAATTGATAATGATCATTTTGTTGTTTATATTTTTCACTTGTTTTGTTCTGCTGATGCTTTGGCTTTTGTTATCAATGCTGTATGTATATGAATGAAAGAGTGCATTACTATGTGAATTGCTCTGAAAAATACTGGTTCATTTACTAGGACTGAGGTGTTCACAGTTTCACAGTTTAGCCTGGAAGACGTCAGATTTCTCACTTGTATGGGCATCATAGCATTATCTAGGAAAAAAGCCATCTTGTCCGTATTCATGTTTTATATTTAAAATATGCCTTTTCCAAATAGTTAATTTATTATATATACAAAAATATATTACTATTAATGTATCATTATTACACAGAGACGCTAATGGTCTTGGTATCTTTTTCAAAAACTTTCACTTTGTAACCTGTTTTCAAAAGTTTGTGCTTTCAGGCTCTCAAAACATAGTTATTGTGTAAATTAACAGCCAAACCTACAATGCAATGCATAACAATCATATACTGTAGAAAATCAGTACAAATTGCCTTATTTTCATTGACTAACAATTTGCATAATTCTAAAGGTACATAATTTGCTTACATCAAAGTACATTAAAGATTTAACTTTTCTGAATGAACTTTTCCATCAAATCTAACCCACACAATCTTGTGCATATGGCATACCATCATGACCCTTAATTACAGGC